>JAXQQM020058917.1:0-41562 GCA_034641835.2 Pinus albicaulis | reverse complement strand
TCTAAATACATGTGTCATTTAATCAAAAAAACTGTGTTTAATATGTCAATTATTCAGAGACGTGAAAGGAGAGAAGAGGGGAAACAACAAAAAAAATAAGCGGAATAGTATAACATGGTTCACCTTTGGGAGGCAAGAGAGAGGGAGAGAGATGCGTACCTTCACCCTATTACAGCAGCGACGCAGGGGCTTTTAAGGCAGGTAGGCCTCCTAAAGTTCTATGAGGAGGCTACTTCCCTAAAGTCCCATAGTTTGTTTTTTAGACATCTTATCCGAAGGTGGAATGCCTAGTAACAGGCTTTTCGGGTTGGTATCAACCAGTGGTACACACCCACTGAGAAGGGAGTTCTTTGGAACTCACTATTTTACAGACCCTTGGATCTTGCCTTCTCCTACCTCCACATTAGAAGGAGGAAAAGTGAGTGGAATTTAATTTCCTATGTTTGCAGCTAATATTTCTATCAATATATTGTTGACTTTGGAAATTCCATGCCAGTTTCTCTTTCACTGGAGGAACTAGATGGAGATGTGGCTCCGGCTTGGACCCTTAATTCATCTTCTACTTAGGATTTTCTTGACACCACTCTTCCATTTAAATAGGCCATCCTTGAACAAACGACTGGTGTAGAGATACCGTGGGATTATTTGTATCATCAATCCTATTTTCTACTAGACTTGCGAGAAGTTGAAACAATTTTGTCTAGCTTTTAGTCTTCTGGTGCTGTTCACCTAGTCTTGAACCCCTTAGCACCATCATAGGTATTTTCTGAAGGGAACATGGTTTTCATCTATACTACCACCCCGGTGAACATCTCTAGAGATACCAACATTATTGAGAATGTCTTCATTAGCACTGAATTTTCCCCTAAAGAGATTTAAAATTACACTGATCTCTTTCGATAATTTCAGGATGTGTTTGCTTGGTATTGTGAGGAAATTCCTGGTATAGATCCATCTATTGTCTAGCATGAGATCAAGACATATGAAAATGATAAGCCTATTTGGAAAAGTCTTCATCCGATCAACCCTAGGAAGGCTGCAGCTATCAAAGATGAGGTTGAGAAGCTGCTAAAGGATGTTTTCATATACCCCATTCCATTAAATGAGAGGGTTTCAAATCCAATTCCTGTGGAAAAGAAACAAGGAACGACCCGAGCTTGCCTCAATTTTAGGGATTTGAATAAGGCATGTCATAAATATAATTACCCCACACCATTTATAGATCAGATTAACGATGAGTGTGCGGGGAATGGGATTTTCTCCTTCGTGGAAAGTTTCCGGGGATATAATCAGATCACTATCCGTCCTGAAGATCAACATAAGACTGCATTTATTTTCCCCTGGGATACCTTTGGTTACAAAAATATACCTTTCGGCCTTAAAAATGTTGGAGCTACCTTTCAGCGAGCTATGTCCTATGCCTTCCGCGACATCAAACATATTATCACATATATTTGGATGATTTAGCTTCTCTTTCTCACAATAGGATTGATCATCCTTCACACCTTCGTCAATTTTTTGAACGATGTTGGTAATATAAAATTCAGTTGAACACTAATAATTTTGTTTTCGCTGTCACATCCGGTCGGTTGTTGGGACTCATCGTTTCTACGGAAGGGACTCGGGTAGATCCCTTCAAGGTTGAGGCAATACTTCAGTTGCCTCCCCTGTCTTCATTTCGTCAACTTCAAAGTCCACAAGGCAAAGCCAATTTCTTAGGAAGATTCATCGTGAATTATGATGAGATTACAAAGGGATTTAAGAGGTTGTTAAAGAAAGGAATTCCATTTTTTTGGGATGACTTTTCTCAAAGTTCATTTGATGCTTTGAAAAAATCATTGACCTCTGCTCCATTAGTGAGTCCACTTGATTATAGAATGGATTTTCTCTTGTGTCTCTCTACAGTAGAATCTACCATAGGTATGTTTCTAGTTCAGGAAGATGATGCTCTTTGCGTGCATGTTGTATACTACCTTAGTCGAGGCTTGGTGGGTCCTAAAATTCGGTATTCTCTGATTGAGAAACTAGCTTTGGTAGCTTTCCATGCTGTCCAGTGGCTCAGACATTATATCCCCCTTCGCAAAACTTATTTTTTGGCAACATTTAATCCATTTCAATGTGTTCTCAGTAGGTGAGTGATTGGGGGAGAATACAATCGATGGATTTTTATTTTGCAATAGTTTGATCTCGAATTCCTGCACTACAAGGAAAAGAGCCTCTAGCAGATTTTTTGAGTAACCCCTTATAAAAAATACCCCATACATCTATTTCTAGCAGATGTTCCTAGAGGAGGTTGGCGGGCGGAGGTTTTTGCGGATGTATTTCGTCCGATGCTCTTATCACTGTAAAACGCACCGGTGCGTTCAACATGAGAAAGCATCGGTGCTATTAAAACATTGGCACATTGGACACCGTGCGCTCCGTACACACTCGCTCATTCGGTTGTATTTCTATAGCACACCAGTACTTTACATAACTTTCGCACCTGCGCCTCATAAAAATTGCACGAAAATTGAAACCGCTCGGGTTGCCCTTAAACACACCAGGTCACCCTAAAATCCCTGCGCCCTGGCATAGGGTTAAATAAATAAAAAATTATGGCTAAAAAACCACACAAAAAATAGGCACACCAGACACCTTGCGCTCCTAACACACCCACCCGATGCATCATATTCATGTAGAGCACCGGTTCCTTACAGCTCTTCCGCACTGGTGCTTCAGAAAATCTATGCGAAAACATAAACCGCTTGGTGTTGAATAAAGAAAATGCACCGAGGCGCCCATAAACCCCAAGCACTGGCAGAGGGTTAAATAAAAAAAAATATAGCAAAAAACTGCACAAAACATTGGAACACCAGAAACCGTGCACTACGTACACACCTGCCCCGTGCCTTATATTAAGGAACCGCACCGGCGTGTGTCAAATCGTCAACACTGGTGCCTCATAAGAAGTGCACAAAAACAAAAACCGCCCGGGGAGAAATGAAGGAAATACACCGGGGAACCCATAAAATCCGCGCACCGGAATAGGATTAAATAATAAAGAAATTACAGGTGAAAAACCGCACAAAACATTGCCTCACCGGACACCGTGCCCAGTGCGTCATATTACTGTAGAGCACTGGTGCGTTACAACTATGCCACATCGGTGCCTCATAAAAGCACCCAAAAACAAAAACCACCCAAGGCAACATAGTGCAAATCCACCAGTACGCTAATAAAAACCCCACGCACCGAAACAAGGGAGAATAAAAAATAAATTACGGCCCAAAAACCACATTTTTTATTTTTGTCAGTGCTACAGAGCTCTCAAGCACTATTGAAATTTATCCTTTTTTGAGGTGCCCTAACATCCATGCTCCCATTGTACTCATTTCACACACTACTGCTGTGCATTGCCACCAATCTCTAGCTTGAATTTTGTAAAATGGTGGAAAAATTTTCTTTTGCAAATTCTACAGCCAATATGCCTCCTCGACGAGTAAATTTATAGGTATTTTTCTTGCTTTTCCATAATTAAGCCTTTTAATGGATTAGAATTTCAAAAAACCTTAACATTAAACATTAAACAAAAAAAAAAATTCATGCAATGTGCTTGAGCCATTCGACTCACACCGTTTTGCGATGCTGCCTATAAATTTACAGGCCACAACACAACCGGTGCTAACGGTATCCACACCGGTTCCGGGGCAGTACCGATAGGCGCACCCTGTTATTTTTAAAAAATTTAAAAAGTGCGGTGTGGTCATTTACTAGTCTGCACCGTTGAGAATGTGGTATCGTGGCAACTCAATGCGTTGAAGGAATTATCCGCCCCGCAGTGCGTAATGTTGTGAGCACACCGCATACCGCAATTCTACATTGTCAATGGTTCGTCCTCGTAAACCGGTGCTAAGGTTATCTGCACCAGTTTTGGGGCGGTACCAAAGGTGGACCATGTTATTTTAAATTTAAAAAAAAAAGAGCGGTGTGGTTGGTTACTTGGCCGCACCATTGACCTAGTTGAATAGTGGTGTTGCGGTGCGTTGACTGAAATAACTGCCCCGGGTTGGCTAATTTTGTTAGCGCACGGCTTATCGTATTTGGCCTACGTCAATAGTGCGGCATTTTAAAATACTGCACCGACGACTATGTACAGTGGAAGGAGGGCAGTGCATTGACTTAGCTATACGCCCCGAGGAATATAGTGTAGTTAGCGCACCACCCTCCTAACACCGCACGTAGTCAATGGTGCGCTAAAAACATTTTCTAGAGCACCACCCCTGGTGCGCTGAATATAATTAGGTGCACCATCCCCAGTGCGCTCTGTTGAAAGACACACCGGGACCGGTCCGTGTCTGTGTTTTTGGTGCACCGACTGTTGTTTTATTTATTTTTAAAAAAACATTTATATACATATATTTCTAAATACATGTGTCATTTAATAAAAAAATTGTGTTTAATATGTCAATTATTCAGAGAGGTGAAAGGAGAGAAGAGGGGCAACAACAAAAACAACAAGTGGAACAGTATAACATGGTTTTCCTATAGGAGGCAAGAGAGAGGGAGAGAGATGTGTACCCTCGCCCTATTACAGCAGCGACGCAGGGGCTCCTAAGGTAGGTAGGCCTCCTCAAGTTCTATGAGGAGGCTACTTCCCTAAAGTCCCATAGTTTGTTTTTTAGACATCTTATCCGAAGGTGGAATGCCCAGCAACAGGCATTTCGGGTTGTTATCAACCAGTGGTACACACCCACTGAGGAGGATATATATTTTATAACAAGTCTATCGATGAGAGGCGTGGAATTTCCCTCGTTTCCTGAGGTTCCAGCTGGTTGTGTAGTAGGGAGTCAGTTAGTTTACTCCCATAGATACATTGGAGAAAATTTAGTATCTCCTGCAGATTTTCGGGTCGCTGGAGGGAAGTTATGTATTGGTGCGTTTGGTAGTGAGGAGGTCTAGTGTATCTCACTTATCATTTCGACGATTTCGCACAACACCTGTGACGGGAAACACATTAGTTGCTCACTTTTATATTATGTTGATTATTTAGTACAACAGCCACAACTTGTCAAGTGGTCTGCCATTTTTTTGTGGCAGTTCTGTAAAACATTAGATAGATGTCATGCTCATGCACAAGGGAGGGTCAACTTGCCTTTTTCTTCAGAGCTTTTTTGCTTATTTTTTGAGAGGTTTCCGGAGACGTGGCCTAGTTTTCTTCGTCAGCCTCATAGGTCGATTACTGAGGCACGTATGCACATGTGGGGGCAGATGATGCCCAAGAGGGAGGATAATCTGTTTCCAGTGAGGATATCAGATGATGCACTGGAGTTTCTAGCCAGTGTTGATGAGCATCCCTTCATTATGGTCCCCTGTCCTTATGCAGGGTTGGATTGGTGAGGGTGTGTCAACATCCTCTTCACAGCTGATGAGCTTCCAGATGATAGAGGTAATATTACTATTTTATTTAAATTTATTCTAACATGTTCTTTAACTTGTTTTTATTAAATTGTGTAATGAAATTTCCTAAGTGTTGTTGTGTACTTGTATATATTTGCAGACATTGGCTCTTTTGATGGAAAAGAGATGCTGCCACCACCACATGATCTAGGTGTGGATCCTGATGATGATGAGGGCATGCCAGATGTCGAGGATCATTAAGAGGCCGGTGTAGAGAGACCTGCTCCTGATGGTGTGCCGGTGCGCGGTCAACTTAGTGATGCTAGATACAGGATGGAGTTGGGCAACCAACGCATTGCATTGATTATTGAGGCGGGCATCAGGCTTGCTCATCACAGAGACATAGAGGCCAATTATAGACTATTACAGATGTGGAGAGGCAAGCCGCGTGACATGTAAAGCCTTATGCGGCATGTCGTAGGAGTTACGACAACTTTTACGTGACTGACGAGGACTTTTGCACGTTACGATCACGCTGCAGTATGTGATGGACAGTCTGTGAGGCGCAACGTACCATCATCTCATGATCGTTCACCTTGTGCCGCACCAGATGAGCATGAGCCTCCATTAGCATCTAGCAGCAGTCATCATGGAGATGAGTCTGGACGATCGGCCACATCCAGTCAGCAGCCTGCAGCACCCATCAGTACTCATAATCATGAGCAGGCATGATTGACTCATTAGCAGGCCTCCACTAGTACTGATATTGATTTTGTACTACCACAAGCTAATCCATGACATTTATATTACAGTTGTATAATTTTAACATTATTCAGTTATATATATATATATATATATATATATATATATATATATGGTCCATGTATTTTATGTTCATGTTTCAGTTGTACTTAATTTACATGTTGGTGATCATCATGATGTGTATGTTGTTAGGTCATGTTATATATGTTCATTTAATGTGCAACTTGCAGATAGATGTGTATGTGATAGCATGATTTATTTGACATGAAATATATATTTTATGTTTGTGTTATGACGATGTTAATATATAATGTTAATTGTGTTTTGTTAGATGATCATGATCACGATGATGCAGTTAGCGATTTTGAATGTGTTTTTAGTAAAATATGATGTTTGTAGGATGATTATCATGAACGTGATGTTTATTAATTAATTTAATACTAAATGATCATGATATTGTAAAATTGTAATTGTAATGGTATATATGTAAATTTGTAATTGTAATTTTTTAATTTGTAAAATTGTAATTGTATATATGTAAAATTCTAAAATTGTAATTGTACGTGAAATTGTAAAATTGTAATTGTAATTATATTTGTAATTGTATGTAAAATATTTGTAAAATTTTAATTTTATTATTGTGAAATGAATTTATTAAAATTTGTAAATTTGTAAATTTTAAATAATTGTAAAATAATAAATCTATAACAATATGATTTTGTAACATAATAAAGTTTAGAAAATAATGCAAATAAATTCATGTACTTTAGAATTATCATTATTTTATTATGATCTTAGATACAAAAAAAAGAAAATTAATTTATACAGTACGCCATTGTTTTTGAGATCAACATAATTGCAAATTATCAAGTGAATTATTGATTTTAACATTAACACAATGCAAATGACCAATTAATTCAAAATACATATTATATGAATATTTCGAAAAACCCATCTTAAAAAGTATAAATATTGATGAAATAACACATGTACAATATCACTCTCGGTTCTCATGATCACCCTCATTATCTTCTAGCTCGCATGGCATGATAACACTATTGTTCTCAAAAATATGTTTTGATCTAGGGTCATGTGTCAATACGAACCACCAATCCCTATCCAACACATCTGGGTAAAAAAACACCTGGTTGTAGTGTTTAGGGAAAACGTAGGGCTCCTTAGCTTCATCCCACATCTTTCCAGAGTTGATACATATCAGCCTACTATCACGATCTCCCTTTACATTATTCCGATCAAAGGTGTCCCACCACTTGCACCTAAAAATAACATATTGGAAAGAAGAAAAATCCACTTCAATGATCTCTTGTATCTTTCTGACGTAACCTAACGTCCCTCATACTAGGTTTTGATCATGGTGGCTAGATCGACTAGATTGATCGAACTCGACTTCCACTCCACAATCTTGTGTGATGTTTCTAGCATCGGCATTTTCTGTGTGAAAATGGTGTTCATATGCCCACATAGATGGGAAAAAATGCACCTATTATAAAAAAGTTAAAAAAATCATAGTGTCATGTGTCTTATAAATACTAATCCAACAGTTAAAATATGAAATGTATATGTCTTAATATAAGTTTCAAATTTACATCTAAATTAAAAATATTATTACCGAGTTTTTGCACCCAATCCCTACGTTTAGCGCATCCTCTTCAGCATGTGGGTAACGACCAATAGCACTGTATTTCTCTCTGACTTGGTCAGCAACCCAACTGTTGGGACATATTTTTGGCATATTTTCTTTTAAATGATTCGGATAAGGCACACTTCTACCATTCAACCATCTGAATTCTTTCCTGTCACTATCCAATTTCATCCTGTTTTGTTTGTACAATGCAACGCACAATTGTGTCGTTTCAGAATTGTAAAGAACGAATTTATTGATTGCTTCAATTTCTGCATTCGATAATGAAATCAAACCAACATTATATAATAATTAGAGATCAAAATATACGTTATATCGAAGTTCAACATGAATATTGATTACTTTTTGTAAATTTGAAAAATTATAAGTCACTTACTCTTTATCAAGCGCTTTTTTCAACTCATTTGGAGCAACTCTCCTCCTCTTTTGTCTTCATCCCTTTCATCGTCCCAAATCACCTCACCTGATCTATTGTCGATCTTCTTGATGTACTCACTGGCACAATAGAAAGACTCATATGATATGTACCCCTCTGCCATAGACCCCTCGGGTTTTTCCCTTTATCGAACAAAAACTTTCAATTTCTTCATGTACCTCTCTAAGAAGAACATCCAACGACAAGAAACCACCCCAGCTAATTCAACCTCATCTACTAGGTGGATTAGAAAATGAACCTCTAAGTCCATGAAACTCATTGGTAGTTCCTTCTCAAACATACAAACAATCTCAACTATCTCTTGACGTCACCGTGGAATGCTAGCCACATGAATCTCCTTTGACATGATCCAATGTACAAATGCAGATAATTTAGATATGGTACATCCTAGGCCTTGAGGGAATTCATGTTTCACAGACCCATGCATGAAAAAAGGATAATGACACTGCAAAGTTATAAACATGTGCAATAATATACAAAATTAGTTATGTTTTATGATCCCCGCATATTGGGATAACATTTATTATTAATATAACAAATAATAAAACCATATATGCTTTTCATGACATTAATATATGTACTCTTAGAAGATTCAAATGCTCATGCAATTTAAACCTCGAAAAATGGTCATCCACGGTGAAGCAGCGCCGTAGTGAAGACCCGTATGAAGTTGGCACCCTCACACCCATTATAACTTCCTTTGCTAAAAACATATCATCTTTTTTAAAAATCCATGGGACATCACCTTCTTTGAGAAACCATGAATTATAGGGACCAGTGCATGCCTCTGATCCCGTACTTTCTAATCATCTTGGCTAATGTTTCTTTTTAGTTTTTGAAGTAATACGATATTTCCTAACAACTAATGTGTCACTTTGTTTCGATGATATGTGCCTCCATAAAGAAGATGAAATTTTTTTAAATATATGCATGGGATCTAATAAGTGGCTAATCTTAAGATGCTCCCAATATGGGAGGTCATAAAATATAGATTTCCTTTTCATCCCAATGGGAAATTTCTCAACATAGTTGTTGAAGAAATCTGGATCATCGAACATAATCTCCCCATTTTAATCAAACATTTCTATGAACTCCTTCTCCTTCTCTCTCTCATATGATCTAAGCCATTCAACTGGTGTCATTATTGGAGGCCTTTGGGTTCTCTCTCGTTTACCATTAAAAGTCGATGCTGCTCTTCTGTAAGGGTGTTCTTCTGGTAGGAATACCCTGGAGAAATCATACATTGGCTTTCATACGTCCTTGGACGATCTAGCTTTCAGAGAAGGTCAACAACATTTACATCCAAAATACCCTTTTGTTACAAGACCTGCGAGATTATATTTGTATACATTAATTAATATGAATGGCATGTTAAAGAATATCATCATGAAGATCATAAAAAATATTACAACGTCATCGAATTAAATAACTAATATGTGAAATAATATTGTTACATATATAAGAAAATCAATAAATTAAACATGTAATTTACGAGAGCAAACTACTAAGCCTGGGTAATCATGTGTCGTGTAAGCACATATGACATACAACGTAAAAATCCTCTTTGCTGTGATGGTTCTTGATACATCGTATACATTTAACCCATCCCATAATTCCTTCAATTCATCTACCAGTGGTTGTAAGTAGAAATCCATATTCTTCACTTGTCTTCTACCAGGGACTATAAGAGCCAACATAAGATGTTCATTATTCACGGACAACCATGGGGGGATATTCTTATTGATCACTACTTTAGGCCAAACAGAATAGTTGGTGTTCTAGAGGGAATATGGGTTGACGCCATCCATGGCTATGCTGAGTCATAGACTTCGTACTTCATTCTTGAATTTTTTGGGCCATGTATCCTGTATATGCTTCATGGCAATTGAATTAGTTGGGATTCACATAAATCCAAACTCACTTTTGTGTGAGGCATGCCATCCCTGCAACATAGCTAATTATTTGCAACAAAAGAGCCTTTGAATCCTTGGGATTATAGGCATATGCCTCAATATCATAAAAGGAGGACCAGTACGTGATTTACCCTTCTTTTTTTATTTATCATACCTGTCATGCCTACATTTCAGACACATCTCTTTGTCTACATATTCTCCTCTATATAGAATACAATCATTTGGACATGCATGATATGATATGTGCTCAACACCCAACATTTTCAACAATTTCTTTGCCTCTTCGCATCTACCAAGCAAGACATTATCACTCGGAAGAACCTTATCTTTGAATAACCTGTAGTTGGTGATCATGGAAAAATATATTAATAAATGTACATTAATGTTGATATAATTATTAATGTTCATAAAATTAATCTTGTGAATAAATTTTGTTGTTTTTTTTACTTCTTTCTGCAGTTTTTTTTTATGCAGTAAAAGAAAAAAATCAAAGTTTATTGTTTTTTTACTTTTTTCTACAGTTTTTTTTTATGCAGTAAAAGAACAAATCAAAGTTTGTTGTTTTTTTATTTATTTTTCTGTAGTTTTCAGAAACAAAATTAAAAAATAAAATTTCATTTTTAGAAACAAACCCTAGGTTCCTTTTGTTTCTTCTCTTTGTTCTCCCTCTTTCTGTGATTTCAGAATTAGGGCTTTTCAATTTAGATTTATAAGGCTTATATAGTCTTAAGACATCAAACCCACGGGACGAATTGCATAGTTAGATCCCAATCCATGTCAGCCCTTGCATGAAGTAAAAAAAAATAGATTTTTCTTCAGAGGTGCACCCAGAGTAACATAGAGCACCAGTGCGCTCTGTAATACTAGCGCACCACACAAGTTTAGTGATAAAAAATAAAAAAAAATAAAAATTTTTTATCAGTGCACCATATGTAAACTTTGGCACTAGTGTGCTATTTCATTATGGCACACCACACACGTGCTGTTTGGCCAAACAAAACCATTTTAGAAAGAAACCCTACATTTTTTTTGTTTCTGCCCTTTCTTCTCCCTGTTTTTGTGATTTTAGAATTAGGTCTTTTCAATTTATATTTATAGGGTTTGTATTGCTAAATATAAGCCTAAGACATCCAACCCATGGGATGACTTACATATCCCAATCCATGTTGGCACTTGCATAAATTAAAAAAAAAAAAATATTCAACGGTGCGCCCGACGTACCTTAGCACACCAGTGCGCTCCATTATCGCAGCACACCATGAAAGTACTGTGATAAGAAATTAAAAAAACAAAATATTTTTCTCAGTGCGGTGTTTTTGAAATATGCACCCAGTGCGCTATTTCATTATGGCGCACCACGAACGTTCTGTTTCACAAAAAGAAAATTACACTTTCAAAAAATACAAACCCTACATTCTTTTTGTTTTTGCCCTTCGTTCTCCATATATCTGTGATTTTAGGTTTATGGATTTTTAATTTATATTTATAGGGTTTCTATTTCTATATATATACCTAATACATCCAACCGACGAGATGATTTACATAGTCGAATCTCAATCCATGTAGAATTTAAAAAAAAAAAAAAAACATATTTTATTTTTTATCGGTGCGCCTGGAATTACCTAGTGCACCAGTGCAGCTTATTGTACAAGCGCACCGCGAAAGTAACACGAAAAAATTAAAAAACATTTTTTTTCTATTAGTGTGCCATATGTAAATTATGGCATCGGTTTATGCTACAAAAAATAACACTGGACGATTTTTATTATTTTTTCATGGTTAATCGGTGCCATGGTTGATATGTAATGCACCGGTGCTCCTTGTTGACATATAGCACTGTACATTCTACTATTCTATTTTTGCGGTGCGTTTAGAAGACCCCAACACACCAATGTCGGTGCATACCAAATGAGAGGCGTACCGGTTTCTTGAGATTTATCTTTTACCTGAAAAGTTGACAATTTATTTATAAATATATTAATGAATGATATGGTACAGGTTTGAGATTGATAAAGAAATGAATTACAAGAGATCAAGTAACAAAAATACTGATAACACATCAAGAAAAGAAAAGAAGGCAAGTTCTTTGTAAATTCTTTATAAAAAATATTATTTTTGAACTATATGTAAGTTTAACTAATATGTATTGTTTACTGTGTATCATGTAGAGCCACAAAATGATGAAACTCAATAAGATTATTTTTGATCTAGGACAAGAAGAGTGTAAAAGCTTGATGGAGAAATTGCAAAAGGATGATTCAGGTGAATGAAAAAATACTATCGATCCAATATGAGTTTATTTTTTTAATTATCATTAATAATATAATTTAAATTATTAGATAACATGTGTCAAACAGTCTACTAATTCACATATGTTTAATGTTCTGTAGGGACCAACAACTCAGAAAAGGAATGTTGTTCTAAGAAAAGAAAAAAATAATAGAAGATGCAAATGAAAATGAATTGCTCCTTAGCTCATCTGGAGTGGTGTTGGAGGTTAACGAAAGGGGGAAAAACTTTTACAAAAGTTTGAGGGATCTAGTGGAACGAATGTATAGATGTTATTTCCACTTACAATACGAAAACCAATCCAATGATTCCAAGAACCAAATTTTATGTAAACTAGAGGAAGAGTTTCCAGAGAATTGGTCAATGATACATGTCATACTTTTAATAGCAAAAACGTACAACAACAAAAAATAAGGAATGAAAAAGTAATATTCCTGTAAATGTTTGTCTAGAATTATTTATAAATATTACTTTTGTTATATTTACTTCTCATATATCAATATAAAAATTAAATAGTTTATTAATGTCGTGTTACATTTTCAAGAAGATTATGAAAATCTGAAAAGATGAATGAGTTGATATCAAAAATTATATGCCAGTAGGAATGTCCAAAAATGTGTACAAGGAGATGGTCAAAGAAATGGACAAAATTGCATCGCAGGAGGAGCCATCTCAACAACAACATGCTTCAAATGTAATATGTAATCATTGAATTTTTTGATCATTAGGTACAATAAATAAACAATTTAGCATTAATTAATATTAATTTTCAAGTATTTTCTTGCAGAAAAGAAAAGAAAATGGAACCCATTCAGCACATAAAACAGGACGACAAGAAAGAAAAGGGTTGATATCTAAGTTTGTGAGTAGTTGTTACTTCCTTATAACAACGTCTTAACTAGATTTCAATTTTGTATTTTTAAATTGTTTTACAAAAATCATCATTGAATGTCTTCAAACATGTGCTAACATAAAAATAAGAACCAATAGAGGAATTGATTGAAATTGGGTTAAATATGGGTTGTGAGTATATGTTGGCATATCAGAAATTAATTGTGGAATTTGTAATTATCTATCGATATTGTTTTACTTAGCTCTGTCTATAATTAATATAAGAACAAAAATATCTTGTATATTCAATATATGATTTATTATGGTGTATAAAACTTGCAGGAAACAAAGTATGGAACTGTGCCACCAGCTGAAATTTTGAAAGTTGGCATGGACATACATGATTTTGAAAGAATGTGTGTAGTTTATGAGCCAATTGTTGCTATAGTACATAATTTTTCTTTTCGATTTACATTGATGTATATTATTTAATATTTCAATTTTCATTATTCTCACCAATGTATATACACTCATTTCAGTTTATTTTTATGTTTGTAGATGGAGGCGAAGAAGAAGAAAACAATCAACACCATGAACAAAACATTCTTGAAAATAACCCAAGTCATGGAAGTAGCTCTAGTAGCAGTGACAACAGTTCAAGCGAAGAATGATGATCACTATGTTTGGATATGAAAGCAAGGCATTATATTTTTTGAAATATGTCTGTGAAATCAGACATTTTGTTTAATGTAATGGACATAGTGTCCCAATTGAAAGACAAAGGGATACCAAAAACTATCCCATTTTGTATGAAAAATATTGTCTTATATATATATATATATATATATATATATATATATATATATATATATATAATAAAATATGTTTTAATTTATTCTATTGTGTTCTCCATTGTCGCTATTGCGTTCTCCATTTTCATTCTCAAATGCACTAATAAAAATTTAATTCATATGAATATTGTTATAAGATATATATGTGTCAACTTTTGATGAATATTGAATTTAAAAAACCACAATAATTTTGATATGATATAACAAATTAATCCAAACAGCACATTCAAATGCATTAATAAAAATGTAATTAATATGAATATTGTTATAAGATGTGTCGACTTTTGATGAATAATGAATTTAAAACAATCAAAATAATTGGACTGTCAGAGGTGGATGTTTCAATACAAAATGGAATGTGAATCCGATTCATGCTTGGTGCATTTATTCGTTAAATGAGCTAGGGCGTTTATCGACATATGAGCTGCAAAAAAAATAAAACAATGAGAAAAATAGCGATTGCATTTGTCGCAGTGCTGGCGGCCCGATGCGTTTATGTGTCTATCGCGCAGTCCATTTCGACCTATGGTGCGGATGAATCCTATACCAATTATAAATCTACGATGTGTTTGTGTGATGCTGGCACGAAGGCTTTACTCAATTTATTAGCTTGATGTTTATCGACCTATGGGCACCACCACTATCTGGAATGCAATTATGACACTCGGTGCATTTGTTTGATACTGCGCCTTTGGGCGTTTTGAAAATTACATTACCTTTGAGAAAGTTTATAGGACCTATGGGCACCACACAAATCAGGCCAATTAGAAGCGACTAGCCATTGTAACAATACTATGCCGTCGGTTTTATACCTTAACGGCCCAGTGCATTCTCCTTAGACCGCCCGAGGGCGCCTTCTACATGCTTGGGTGCATTAAAGACGAGTTGAGCATCGCTGAAAAACTTATCTGTCATAACCTCCAGGCCACCCATTTGTTTTTAGTTGTGTTGAATTTCCATTAAAAGCTCTGCCAAAACCTCCATAACCATAAACGGATGTTGTAGCAAATGTTTTTTTGATAATTTTGGCAAATTTTATAACCCTAAAAACCTCCTTTATAACCTCTGCTAGAGGGTCTTTTCCTTGTAGTGATGTTTGCCAAATCCAAGAAGTCTTTGGTATTTGCGGAGTTGATTTTTGAGTTGCCATGTGGAGAAGAAATTTTTTATGAAGAATCATTTCCTAATGAACATATTTTTCTCATTTCTTCATAGGATCCTTGGTATGGATATCTCATAGTTTATCTCTAGAATGCGAAGTTTCCCTTAGTTTTTTCGAAAGATGAGTGTTAAAAATTGTTTCACTTAGCTAGAAGTTATTTGATTATCAGTGACACTCTATATCGTTGCGGGGTCGGCTTGATCCTTAGATGCTTCTTAACTCTCGAAGAAGTTGAGGTTGTGCTGAATGATTGCCATAGTGGAGCTTGTGGTGGTCATTTATTTGGGCTTGCTACAACCTAAAAGATCTTGCGTGCATGATACTTTTGGCCCTCGATTTTCAAAGATTGTGTTGAGGCGATCAAAAAGTGTCATCCCTTTCAAGTTTATACTAGGAAGATGCGTGCTCATCCAGCTTCATTCTTTCTTGTCATCACTGTCAGTCCATTCACAAAGTGGGGTATTGATTATACTACTTGTAACCCGCCTTTGGCTAAGGGTCATAAGTATATTATTGTAGTTGTAGACTACTTTAAGAAGTGGGTTGAGCCTATGCTTAATTTTGGGAATGATGGTGAGACAACAACCATGTTCCTATTTAATCAAGTCATTTCTCACTTTGGTATCCCCAAAGATATTGTCACTGACCATGGCAGTCATTTTCAGAATAGTATGATGGCTGAATTGGTTCTCAATTTGGGTTTTCGGAAGGAGCATTCATCTCCTTATTATCTTGAAGCCAATGGGCAAGTTGAAGCCATTAAAAAATCCTTGAAGAATATTCTTCAACAGATAATTGATAAAGCTAGATCCAATTGGCACATCATGTTGTACCCTGCACTTTGGGCATACCGGATGTCTGTAAAGATCGAAAATGGTTTCACTCTGTTTAAACTAGGTTATGGGTTGGAATCTATATTTCCTATTGAATGCGAAATTCCTTCCCTTAAGCTGGTAGTTGAGCTTCTTCCTGATACTTCTAGTCTTGAATAATGCCTTATCCATCAATAACATCTCAATGAGCAGCGTTGAGATGCAAGTACGATGAATGAGGTGCATAAGAAATGGGTGAAGGTTTAGTACGATAAGGCGGTCAAGCCTAGGGTTTTCTCTGAAGGTGACCTTGTCTTGGCTTATGCCCAAGATAAGGATGCCTTGGGGCAGGCAAGTTCAAATCCATGTGGTATGGTCCCTTCATCATCAAGAAGGTCCTAGAAAAGGGAGCTTATGCCTTTTTTTTTTTTGATGGGAACGAGCTGGCAGAGCACATAAATGGGCTCTATTTGAAGACGTATTATGCCTAGGCTTCGACCTAGCATTTTCTTTGTTGTATATATTGTATTTTTTGTAAATGTATGTTTTTTGATTTTTTGGTGTGACTTTGATGATGTTGATCTGCTTTGGCAAGTATTATTGGATGAAATGAGTCATTTTGGCTTTGTCGATGGTGCTAGTGGACATATCTGGAACCTAGCTTCTGCGACTTGGGTAATTCACTATCCATCCAGTTAGTTTTTAGTTTAAAGGGGTGTATGCATTGGTCCTACTTCGAACAATGTAGCAGAATACACTACAGTGGTCAACCTACTCTCGGAGGTAATATCTCTTAGTGTTGATTCGTTAGTAGTCTCCTTGGATTCATAAATGGTGGTTTCACAATTAAATGACACCTATCATGTCAGAGACCCATTTTTGTATCGATTATTATTTAGGGTACGTTTCTTACAATGTTCTTTTCAATTTATTACGTTCATTCACATTCTTCGATTTGATAATTGGTTAGCAGACTCATTAGCTAATCAAGCACTTGATTGGCACATTAATATTTCAATACTTTAAAAATATCAAAAACATCATTCATCATTGTACATTTGGGACAATCACATCATATAAAATCACTATGTATATATATATAGATCAGAGTGTTCAAAATATACAAAATTTGGACCATCATGTCCTACAAAAATTGGGCTTATGCCCAATCATGTTTGTAATAAAAAATAATAATACAATCATCCGATCAAATCTAAATCTATCCCTGAGGATCCTACCCAACATTTGTATTATGATAGAACATAATAGCAGTAGCTACACGACGGAATAACTGCACCTAGTCTCATGGTACTCCAACCACCCTCCTTTAGATAGCCTCAGGAAGATCCTCTATAGCTGCCATGGGTAATTTGCGAGATAAACTCGCCAAGTTTCTTTGGATGGCATGGAGGGTTCTTGTTGGATCTTTAGCATCATCTTCCTCTCCTTTGTAGCACTTATGTCTTGGGTAGCCCTCATGTCTAATTGGTCCCATGTCTACATCATGACCATTAAAATATTGTAAGTCATATTTCCTTATCAAAAACATTTTTCATTTTGCATATAATTTGAAAAATAAAAAAAAAGTCACATAATAAAAAAATACTTGTGCAATCTTACCAATTGCGCCCCATGCTGTTCTTGGTGGAAGAACTAAATCAGGATCTGCTCTAAAATCAATCCTAGCATAAAGATAGTCATCTATTGAGATGACTTGTTCTACCCAACAGTTGAAGAACTCATCATCCCATGTAGTGCGGGGAACCTCACTTCCACCCAGTCTCTTCGTCAAGTCTTCCCATCTGGCTATCCTTGAATCTCTTGGGCTACTGATGGAGGAGATAATATTAGGCCAAAGCCATAGGACTCTCTCAAAGAAGAATGTCCGCAGAATAATACCATATCCAAAGTTTTTTGTCTTTATCTACCAGATGAAAGTCAATTGTTTCTTCAGATTAGCCAATAAGGCTATGCACCAATCATAGAGGTGGGTCAAGCAACCCACTGCTAGACTCATTTGAGTGCATGAGGCCTGGTGAAGAGATATCGACCCTGCCACTCTACCAATAGAAAAGAGAAGGATTTTCATGTATAAGTCTCATACATCCTTAATTGGGATCTGAGTCCCAACCTTCTTTGCATAATCTACACAGTATACCTATACATAGTCATCTACATTAAGCCCTCAAGTGGGCTCACCATGAAAATCAAATGGTTCTCCACTCCAGGAAAGTCCAGTGATAAAATATATGTCTTCCATCTCAATCCTAAATGGCATCTGACTAATCGTAAAGAATTCTTCATCGGGCTCCCAATAATTTACCAACATCTCGAGCAATCGAGTATTGGTTTTCATATTTGAAATTTTGAAAATTTTTAATAAACCGCAGCTCGACGAATTTAAAATTATTGCTGGTGTTGAATGACTTCATTTTCTATTGCACAGGGCTCCCTTTCCCTCCAGCTGATAGTCATATTGAACAATTTCATCCATTGACCCATTTGATATCAATTTTTGAATTGCGCTCTTTTCATACACGAATTCATTTGGACATAGTTGCGTCTATATGCGAGTTCCTCATGACGAACCCATGTATATGCAGAGGGTTTCATGAAAAATATATTTCCTACGGTAAAAAATCTAAAAAATTGCTTGAAATAATAATGAAATTGATAAACAAGATGAGTATGAGGCTTACTTGACTAGTTTGAGTTGATTCAGTGGCTAGCTGCTCCGTTTGCAAGAAGGGGGTTTTTTTCTCCAGAGCTCTTTTTCTACTTCTGCACTGCACAAATGACCAAAATGTGAGTCAAAATGCTTATTTATGCCTAGAATTTGATTTTTTTTTCGCAAATTTCGTTTGTGTCTATTTTTCGAATATGGTTAAGGCTATTTAACCTTTTGGGTTATAAGTGTTCGGAAATTTTTTTTTCAGGTAGATTATGGTGATTTTGAGATATTTCCAATTTTTCTTCGGATCCATGACCACTAACCTGTCCTGGCAGGTATTTTATTCTCAACTTGCATATAGGTTAGGGAATTCAATTTCTGTTGCATTTATGCATACTAGTCTCCATTTTTTATCACTTTCCATAGGGTCAACCCCATCATGTCATGACTATTTTACCAATTCCACTCGTCGATTTTTAAATCATGACTTGGTGGGACAACCATCCTTTACATGGGCTTCCTAGTTAGTTCCTCGCTATAATTTTTCGCCCATGCTGCAATTTGTGTAAGCTCGAGAGTCCTCTTTAGTCTCGTCATGAATTATGCATTGAACCTTCATTCTTCTTCTTCTTCACTATCGTTATTCTGGCCATTTACCTTAGAGGCTCCCATTGTTGTCAAGTTGTATTACTGCATTGCATATTGATGACTTGTTTATGTTGGCCTTTAGCCAGCTTCATTTGGACTCATGTTTAAGCCCTCTTTTGCCCATGTATTTCTGCACAAGTTAACCATGCAATCACTTATCCTTCACAACTTGACACCTTTACCCATGGATGGAACATCCCTTTCAATGTTACATAGCAGTTTTCACCACCTTGCATTGAGCATAGGATTGTTCCTATCCCAGGAACTAGTGCATATGTTTACCGACACTTGTTCTATCCATTGTACTATATGAATTATTTTATTCTTTTTCAAGATTTGAAATATGAAAAAGAAAAAAAAAAAGATATTTGAAAAAGAGTGGGAACAGGAAAATACATCCGTACTTGATGGTGGCTACAGTGTCAATTGTGTCGCCCTTGAACAAAGCACAAAAAATCTAAGTATTCACTCCGTTTGGGACGGTTTTAGTTTTTGACTTAGGAGAATTCATAACCTTGTTATCGAGTCGGTACTCCCTTGGTTTGTTATCTCTTCCAATCATATGGAGGGTTTGTTTATGCCTCTTGCATGACAAATTTATACAGAGTTATCATTTGCTTCCATAGTCAAAATGAGTCATTCTTTTGTTCAAGGGAAGTTAACCTAAATCGGCCTTTCTACAGTGTCTCTTGACTCATTTTTCAATCGGCCATCCCAGTTGTTTCAGTATCTTGTTCTATCACATCAACTATTTTGTCCTTTGCTTGTGCTAGTTTGAGAAGATCTACATTGAATTCTTGCTGGTGGGTTTATCTCTTATCGACTTTGACATATTGCTCTGATAGTAAACCTAGAGCCGCACCCTAGCCCTATTTAAAATATTGATAGGTGACCTTGTGCTCATCATTTGATCTACATCATGGGTCTTTGTTTGAGTGGTTTCCATTATGTTCGACTTCATCTTACATTGTCACATCCGAGATTTGTGGAGTACCTTGATTTACATTTGACCCTATTGGTGGATATTTCGCCTCTTTGTGAGATTTAATTATTGGTTGGTTTAGAGGGTTTTCGTCGTGCGTTAGCTACATTTTATGCATGCCGGAAACGTACTTCGGGTTGGTTACTTCAATTTTCTCTATCTGATTCCTTTCAAATCTTGGACTACGCATTACACTCGCACTGGACTGATGTAGAATGCCTTAATGCCTTTCTTCCAACAGATATTTTCCCATCAAATCTGACTCGTTGCTCTAGGAATAAGGTCTAGAGTCCTTTTGTTAGTACCTTAGGGTTTGTAGTCATCAGTGACAAACTCCTTCTCTATCGAAAGTGAGAATACATCAATGTCTCCTCATCGGTATATTCTCTCAAGTGTTAGACTTCAACTCATTTATTCGCCCTTGTTACATTGTAGTGGGGCACCTTGACACTCATTATCATTATCGATGGGTTGTCTTGCGTTTGTTAATGGTTTACATCAATGACCGGTAATCAAATGATTTCTCACATGGTCAACCTCGGCTCATTTATTCCCATTGTGTAGAATTGTGCCATGGTGATTGGTGAAGACCTTGGGTTTGCATCAACATGCTTTGGTTCACTTTAACATCTCCTTCAATTTTCTACCAGTGACACCATCCACCCTTATATGTTGCAGTTTCATCACAGCAACATCTTATATGTTGGCACCCGAGTTTCGTGTTGTACCATTTGTTCCACCACTTATGATTTGGTACTTGGAGATTTAGTTGTGACTTCAGTGATCAGATATCTATGCAAAATCATTGATCAGTCTTCTATATGTGATACTTGGACATGATTTTTGACTTATACTTCCAGGCAGTGATAAGATGATTCACTATGTACTTTACATTTCAGTTATACTTGTATACATATTGGATACACTCCATACTTGATATGCAGGCATGCTTTTCTTTTCATTAAGCATGGGTATGCCCACCTCATAGATGAGCTATCTTTTTTATTTTTATCACTGGTTTTTGGTAGGCTGAAATCTGGTGAAGTCGTCTCTAGTCCTCGCAAGGTTCTTTCTATGCACATAATACATTTCGGCCATCATGTACCCCTTTTGACCTCATATATTTGGGGGCATCTATTATAGAATCATTTATCACCTATATATACTTTATGACTTATGCATTGGCCTTGGGAAGCCCTTCCATTCAGACTCAGTCACATTTCTCAAAAAATAATATTTTAGAATCCATATGCGACTTTGTCCAATTTTTTCTGCGTGCAAATTCGGGTCTATCCATAGTTGACCCATGTATGTTATTTAAAATATTAAAAAATATAAAATTTCTCTATTATTAAGGTGGGGTTTACGGTTTTTCCTGTAACTTAGCTACCCTAATCCCATTTCCTTGTTCCCCAGTGAAAAAACCAATTGCGAGGATATAAATACACCCCAAGGGAATGGCCTAAGGGAGGAGAGAGAGAATATTATTGATATTATAGCTTGTTATAGCCTTGACCATGTCTAATATTTCCCCCATGCCTCCCACACTTCCTAGGTTTCAGGAATCCCTTGTTTCCTTCTGATGATCACCCTCATTTTATGTGACATCCTTTGTGCACCATTTATGGAAGAAGCTTTGCGAGGCTAGGGTTGGACGGATCTGGAGGACAAGTTTTCTCAAGGCTATGGTAGATCTTAGGTGATTTCTCCACTATTATTTATGTACATGTTATCAATAAAATAAGTACCATCTTATTCTTGATTTTCATGTGTTATATGTCTCTTATACATGTTAAATAATCTTGAATGGTTTATTTCATGTTATCTCTATGAGATCATGTATGCTAATTCGCTGACATATACGATATGCATGCTGTAAAACTAGATTTTGTGCTTGTTCTTGATTCATTTACAGGTTCTGGAGCATAAGGAGCTGCAGGGGGTTTGAATCCTATGTGATCCACTACAAACGAAGGATAAATGGGTAAGATTTTCAATCCTCACTTTCTAGTTTAAAACATATAATTTTGTAATTAGAGTCCTTCTTGTGATGACATGCCCCTTCTCTGTTAGATATTTCAACCCAGGATCTTAGGGTAACTTTTCCCATAACACTAGTAGGCATCATGGAAGCTGCAACACCAAGTGTACCTATGTCTCCAACGCGTGCGAGGTCACCACGAAAGAAAAAAATTATAGAAGAACTAACAAAGAAGAAACGAGTGAAGAGACCAACTGAGTCCTTTGGAGTTAGAACACCCCCCTGGAAGAAAGTATCCAAGGAATAGTAGACCAAGAAGCAACAGGAAAAGAAACTTGGGTAGAATGGGAATAAAATAGTGTATATCCATGATAGTGAGGAAGAAACCAAGATTTCAGAAATTGAGATGCAACAGATTGAGATAGAGGACGCAAAGCTTCCCTCTATGCTTCCACCATACTTTCCACTAACAAAGCCGGGAGCCAATCTAGTTAAGGATCTTGAAAATGTGAAGTTTGGAACCTTCACACTGTTGCTGCCAGAGAAGGTCCCATTTCAAGGAGAAGAGTTGGGGAAAATCCCACAGTTGAAAATGGGAGATTGGGATTTCAATGACCACAACAAGTACCCAAAATTTGAGCCAATGGTTTACTACCTGGAAAGTGGAGTGATTACATTGGATCCACTATGGTTGTCAAAAGGACTGCACAAATCAAGATTACTGTACATGATTAATCTACCCCATTTCAACCAAAGGGTTACACTTTTTGCTCTTTTTTGAGAAAAAAAATTCATTTTTTTCGGTTCTTCAACTTTCTGCAAACTATAACAATTTTTCTGTGTAGAATTTCATTTTGCGATAAAAATAAAAGTTGTGAGAAATTTTGTTAGCTTTCTATTACTTTTTTTTTGAAACTTTTTTATGCAAATTTGATATGTCAACTTAGCGTTTCTTTGAGTGTGTGTTTCTTAACAATCAAAGGATTCATAAGAAGTCATGTTATGACGCAATGTTGTATTCATTGAAAATTCGTGTTTTTGAGAAAACAAAATGTGTTACAACAATCTAGACGAGTCTACTTTGGTTTCATCATATTTACAAAGCCAATGGATGCATATCATAATTACTAGAATTTTTTGAACGCGGTCCAATACGAAAAACTACATATTTTGGATATGTTTCGCGATGCAACAAATTTCTTAACATATAAGTTATAAACTAAAAAATCTAAAAGCTACCCATTAGAGGCGACGAACCAATGTAATGCCCCATAATTTTTTCAATTTTTTTTACAATGTATTTTGGGAGATAAAAAATTTTGATTTCACTGAATCACAATGACCCTCAGAAATTGTTTGCACCCATTTTATTGGAAAAATAATTAAAATTAGTAAACGTTTATGAAATTCCATAAAAGTTATATTTCCTGAAAGTAGATTCAATTCTGAAAATGCTTGTCTTGGTTCCGACACTTAATTAAAAACCTTTCATGGAGTTTAATCAGTCTAAAGTTGCAGAAACGTATTCAGAGCCTGGTTTTCGCATAACTGGTGATGCGTTAGTTCAGACGAACTTTGATTAAACGTTCGGCCGAACTATATTTGGCACCGACGTCTCGTTAAATCTAACGACTTAATAGTTTGGCCGAACTTTTAATCAAAAGTTCGGCCGAACTTGTGTATAACTTTCCGTTGGCCGGAAAATTTTGCGGAGCCCCTACTAAAACACATTTCGCAGCAATATAAATTGCCGTGAAATCATTCACAATTTTCGCACATTTCACACATTTCATCTGATTTTACAAAGATCTTGGTTTGGGTTTAAAAAAATTTCTTCAAAGTTTGGATTTAAGAGCATTGCTTGGAAACAAACTGATTTTGCAAAGAATTGTTTTGGGTTTAAAGAATTTTTTTGGAAGACATTTCTTGGAGGCGGCCTGATTTTGCAAAAAATTGTTTTGGACTTGAGAAATTTTATTGGACGTACATTCAAAGAACATTTCTTGGAGGTATGTATGTGTTTTGAGTTGAAGTAAATCTTTTGAGCTTCGTTTCATTTTTATAAGACATTTTTCTCTCGAATTTTTTAAAGTAAGTGTTTTGGATTGGAGTATGTATTTTTTACAAAAAATTTAAAATGAATTTTTTAAAATTAAATCTTTTGTAATGTTTTTTGTAATTGAGTTATTGTCTAATTTTTTGAAGGAAATTTTTAAAAATTCATATCCTATTATCATGGGAAATCGAAGAACTTGTGCAAGAAAATATGATCGAAAAAGAGACCCTGAGGAACGTAGAGAAGAGACGAGACAATCTCACAAAAGAAAGTTAGAAGCCCTATCAAATATTGAAGAGGAAAATCAACCTCAAGCAAAAATTGAAGCAGGTATGTAAATGTATATATTATGATCTATTGATATATTTAAAATTTTCCTAATGTAAAATGTGAAGCTTAATTTTTATTTGATGAACTAATTTGAAAAATATTTTGTTTAATGTAAACAGACAGAGATATTCTTCAAAATATTGAAGAAGAAAATCAACCTCAAGCAGAAATTGAAGCAGGTATGTAAATGTAAATATTATGATCTATTGATATATTTTTAAAATTTTCCCAATGTAAAATGTGAAGCCTAATTTTTATTTGATGAACTAGTTTGAAAAATATTTTGTTTAATGTAAACAGACAAAGATATTCCTCAAAATATTGAAGAAGAAAATCAACCTCAAGTAGAAATTGAAGCAGGTATGTAAATGTAAATATTATGATCTATTGATATATTTAAAATTTTTCTAATGTAAAATGTGAAGCTTAATTTTTATTTGATGAACTAATTTGAAAAATATTTTGTTTAATGTAAATAGATAGAGATATTCCTCAAAACATTGATGATGAGATACAAAATTTTGAAAGAGAAAGTGAAAGAGATATTGAACCAATGATTGAAGATGGTGAAAATATTGAAAGAAATCCAAATAAAGAAATTGAATCACAAGGTATGTATATATATATATATTAAACACATGCACATATCATTGAAATTATAGATATATTTATTAATTTAGTTATTTATTGAATATGTACTATTTTTTAGAATATGTACAAATGAAATCACTATCAATAATGAGATGTTAGAAAATGTTGACACTCACACATATGGAGATAAAAAACCTGACCATGTTATACGATATCGTGTTAACTGCATTTTTGAAAAGTATTTCTTAAATGAGCAAGTGACAGTTCAGGCTCAAATGTTGAAAGGTATCCTATCATTAAAGCAATTAAAAGAAGCTATGACACTATTGGGTATTCAAAAATAAACCAAAGATTAAAAAATGAAGGAAGAGGTGATAAAAAATATGAGTAGTGCTATAAAGTTAATTAAGAGATCTAGAGAGAAATATGTTTCAATTGTACGTAGAGGAATACAGATGGCAATGGTTTCATCAAGTACTCAAGAGAATCGTTTGGTAACATCTATGGCACGAGCACTGGGAACCTCGCGAAAAACTTTGCACAAACATCGGAAATTTCGGCTACAAATAGATGTAAATGATGAACTCGCTTGTTGGAGAGCTATTTGTAGGCAACCATACAAAGATAGACTTGGAGAAAATGTTAAAAAAATAATATATGAATATTGGAAGAACAATTCGCGTGTTTCACCAACTGCAAGACATGTGATGCGAAGAAGAATAGCATGAAATCAATATGAAGAACATGAAAAACATCTCTTGGAAACCACTCAAATAGAGTTATTCAACAAGTTCAAAGAAGAGAATCGTCAAATTCAAGTTTCACTCAGTGCTTTTGTTCAACAAAACCATGGTATGTAAAACCTATCACCGTACGCGACACTTGTTGTTGCCGTTATCATGTGGAATTTGAGTTATATTATGACACATTCCTTGATTTCGCTAGAACATTATGGAAGGATTCACCTCCTCCTTCCACTATCCGTGAATTCATATCTCAAATTCTATGTGAAAGAGAAAGCGATGAACTATTTTACAAAAAGAAATGTGTTGGTGGTAAAAAATGCAATGATTGTGGAAATTTGACTAAATTTCAAAACAAATATCGTATTGATATAAATGATCAATCATTGTCCAAAATGAAAGTGAAATGGAAGAGATATGAATATATCGATACATCGATTCAAGGTGCAAATAGTGTTAAAAGAATTGAATTACTAGAAGATGAAATTTTTCTGATAGACTTTTTGAGAAAGTTTGAGGCAGAAATTTACAAATACACCAAGCATTCCCATAGAGCTCGATGGCAAGACTTGCAATTCAAAAAATCTCGTGAAATTTTTCCACCAGGGACCATTTTTTCAGTGATTGATTTTTGATAGAAAATCGCACATTTGTTCCAAGAAAAAATAAATTTAGAGGAATACTATCAATATGACCAAGTTCTGGGCGTTCGTTCATATTCCCACTGGCCCCAAATGCATGAGTTTTGAACTCTGTGGAAATTTGACTAAATTTCAAAACAAATATCGTATTGATATAAATGATCTATCATTTTCCAACATGAAATTGAAATGGAAGAGATATGAATATATTGATACATCGATTCAAGGTGCAAATAGTGTTAAAAGAATTGAATTAATAGAAGACGAAATTTTTCTGATAGAATTTTTGAGAAAGTTTGAGGCAGAAATTTACAA
This sequence comes from Pinus albicaulis, assembly GCA_034641835.2. Lineage (NCBI taxonomy): Eukaryota > Viridiplantae > Streptophyta > Pinopsida > Pinales > Pinaceae > Pinus > Pinus albicaulis. The sequence goes on along the minus strand of JAXQQM020058917.1, from coordinate 14,506 downwards.
ATACACCAAGCATTCCCATAGAGCTCGATGGCAAGACTTGCAATTCAAAAAATCTCGTGAATTTTTTCCACCAGGGACCATTTTGTCAGTGATTGATTTTGTAGAAAACTACACATTTGTTCCACAAAAAGAAATTCAGAGTGAATACTATCATTCTGACCAAGTCTCCATGCTTGTCCATATTCTATATAGACATGCTGAATAAAATGTCGATCATATAGAAAGCACGAGTGAAAATCGTCATATCATTAAAGAATATCACTTTTATATCAGTGACGATCGTACACATGATACATATTTTGTACAACATTATTTTGGAAAAATTTATGATTCCTTGAAAAATCATGGAATAACATTCAATGAACATTGGATATGGTTAGACGGATGCGCAGGTCAATTCAAATCTGCACGATCATTCTTTTGGTTGTGTTGTCTTCATAAGAAAACTTTCATTAAACATTGTTAGAATTTCTTTGAGACTGGCCATGGAAAAGGAGAACATGACGGTGCAGGAGCATGCATAAAACGAGCACTTCGAAGATATCAAATGAACCCCTCTGCAAGCCGGCTTGTGGACACTAAAGAAGTTGTTCAATGGTGCATCGCTGCTTTGAGACTAACCCATCAAGGGAAGTGCAAAGGTACATTCAATTTAATTTTTATTGGAAATCTAATTTTAAACATTGTACATTTATCGTGCAATGATTATCTTTGATTGTATTTTGATATCATATTTACAAATTCTTCTTTTAATTTTCCATATAAATGTTTTTCTGGCATATTGGGATCGAAGACGTAGATAGATCAATTGGAAATGACGTTGAAACAATAAAAGGGACTCGAAAATTGCATTCAATTAAAACAAAGTCGTCCAGAAATGTGTTTGCATTGGATAAAAGAAAATATTCTTGTTTTTGTGATGTTTGTATAGACAACACAAAATCCAATGACGTTTGTGAAAACAAAATGTATGTGAACGATTGGAAACATACAGAGCTAAATACAAAGGGAAAAATGTCTATTGCAATGTTTGAAGAAATGCAATTAGAGGAATCTACAATATCATCCGATGGTTATCGAGTTTCTGATCTTGTTAGAGAAGGTAACATTTGAATTACTTTCTAATGATTTAAAGATCTAGAAATAAATTTAAATATGCATAATTTTGTTAAATTTATTTTATTGTGTAGGAGATGTTTTTGTTGTAATTGCACCTATTGACAATGATGAAAATGTGAAGTATTATTTGATGTGTTTCACTGAACGAAAAATGAAATTATTACAAAACTATAATGATCACGGATTTCAGTATGACAGAGGGTCTATTATACTGAAAGGTTATTTTTTCAGACAAAATCATCAAAGTGGAGACTTTGTTTACTTTGAATACTATGAACCTGATTCCATAAGTTGTCAATATAGTCACTTGGTGTGTGCAACACACATAAAGTTGATAGAAGCTCAATCAAAGAAAAAATCGAAAATTAAGAGATGAAAAATGTCAAAATCCGATCATGAACGGATTATTGAGGTTGGAATTCCATTAGAATTTTTTTGAGTGAATTGTCCAACAATTTATTATCTTTGGATTAAATATGTTTTAGAACTTCCAGTACTCAACTAAAAATTGAGCTGCTTATGTTATTTGTGCAAGTGTTTTCACATGTACAAATTGTTTGGGTACAAGCACGTGCTCTAGTATCAACTGAAAGTAGTTTTTCTATACATGTGCATTGATGAAAAATGTTATATGTATTGGATATATATATGTGTGTGTGTGTGTGTGTGTGTGTGTGTGTGTGTGTTCTAGAATGAAATTAATTGTTCTAGTTTTACTATGTGCATTGATGAAAAATTATTTACGTACTCAATATATATGTTCTAGAATGCAATTAACTGGAACTAGTTTTTCTATGTGCATTGATGAAAAACTAGTTGGATTTTCTAGTAAAAAGTATGGACAATGTAAATAAATCATCTGCAGTATATTTTTGTATGAAAATTCCTTTCAGACAAGAGACTCAGAGCACTTCTCCGACTTTTGGTGGGATTTGACCCACATCTCTAATCTGATTGAAAATCTAGTACAAAATTTGCTTGTCCAATGGTCGGATATGTTCAATGTGCATTGATGAAAAATTTTACTTGTCTTGGATAGATATGTTCTAGAATGCACAATTAATTGTTCCAAGTAGTTTTTCTATGTGCATTGATGAAAAACTAGTTGGATTTTTTGGTAAAAATTTTCAACAATGTAAATAAATCGACAAGGCTACCTATTTGAGTGCATTAACGACATTGACCCAAATTCAACAAACATATATATGTACTAGAGACTTATATTTCCAATCAAAATTAAAGGGATAATTTGTACATATATCTACTTCTTTAAACTATTTTTTCAATTAGAGCTCAATTGATACAAGGTTAGTTGCATTGAAAAGCTATGTTCTTCCTATTGGAAATTTTTTCATTCAAACAAAACTACATGGAGAGATCAAAAGAAATCTTAAAATTCCAAATGTACTTCAACCATCCAAATGTGCCAAATGTAGATTGAAACCATCCAAAACTTTAAAATTTTAAAAACTTTTGATAATATATCGTGCAACATTAAAACATTAAACATCACATGCGAAATGTAGATTGAAACCGTTCAAAACTTGAGTTTAAAAAACTTTAAATTATATATATATCGTTACTTCACATGCCATGCCAATTATAGTTCAACTAGATCCAATAGAAACATTTAACATTATATACCACATGTGCAAATGTAGATTGAAACCATCCAAAACTTTAAGTTGTAGATTGAAACCATCCAAAACTTTAAGTTTTAAAAAACTTTTGATTATATATTGTGCAACATTAAAACATTAAACATTTAAAGTTCATTAAATATCACATGCAAAAAGCAGATTGAAACCATCCAAAACTTGAGTTTTAAAAACTTCACATGCCATGCCAATTATAATTCAACTATCCAACAAAAACATTTAACATTAAATATCACATGCCAAATGTAGATTGAAACCATCCAAAACTTTTAACTTTTAATTTAACAAAAAAATATAGATCACAACATTACTTCACATGCCAAATGTACTCCAAGCATCCAAAACTTAAATTTAAAAACAAAACAAATTATAACACATGTCATTACATAACATGCCAAATGTAGTTCAGATGAAAACATTATTTTATAGATGACAACATTACTTCACATTCACATGCTAAAAGTACTAAAACCATCCAAAAATTAAATAAAACGAATTATATAATAACAATGTAATAAAATATGTCCAAAAATTGTAAATCTCACAAGTATCAAACTGTATCAAGTTTAACATATTTTAAAACCATCTAAATTTTGAAATCAAATCTACTGTAAATCATGTCCATCAAATGGAGACGAATCTAGCGTCTTCCCTACTAGGGTCTTAGTCCGCGCCCTATCCTGTGAATGGGAAACCTACATACACAATGCACATGTACTTGAACATTAAAATTTTATGTTTTAAAAATGAATGAGAATATATATATCTAGAACTTCATGTAAAAAAAAAAATATAACAAAAAAATCATGCAATACCTCATGAGGTTCCCTCTCCATTTGATGAACAAGTTCTCCCATAGGAACATCTGCAGCAGTAAACTATACAATATACATGTACAGTTATATATATATATATATATATATATATATATTAAAAACTTTCAAATGAAAATGCACGTGTACATATATAAACTTATTTTCAATAATATTAAAAAAAGGAACTAAAGACAACTTGTTCAAATGCTGTGGATGTTCCTATCTCCGTCGCTAGAGTCCGCGGATTAAAGAAATCTTCTATAGGAACCTAAATTCAAAAATTTTTAAATAACTCAAAATATAGATCTCTCTCTCTCTCTCTCTCTCTATATATATATATATATATATATATCTCAATTTTTAATGGAACTTTTTGAGGTAGAATATATATATATATATATTTTAAACATAAATTTTAAACTTGTGAAAAATTTTCCATACTTGTGGCTCATCTCCCAAGGAAGTAGAAGGTACATCTCCCAAGGAAGAAGAAGGTACTGCCATCCCAAAAACATCAGACGGAATCAGTACCTGTTAAAACATTTTATCAAATTATATATATACATACATGTACATGTGTGGCAACAATTATTTATTTTAGAGTCACTTAAAAAACACTAACATTTTCCAACATATCATGATGGTCAGACCCATCTGCATCGTTTGAACCAGAGGTCCCGAACGTGATATTAACATTTTCGTCATGCATCATGCCTGAGAACTACAAATGGTGTTTTAACATATAATCATACATTTTTTTTAGATTAATGTACACATACAAATAAATGTATACATGTACATACACATGTATTTATTACAAATTGTACACATGTATATGTAAAAATAATTTCAAACCCTAAGGTCACTAACACATACCGTTTTGGTGCCCTCTTCCTCATGAAAAATTAGGTCTTGCAAACCATTGCGACAATTTATTGCATATGTTTGGAGATCTTCAACATTCATGTTGTAAATCTCCTCATTTGTACAATAAACAAAATTGGCACGTGCATTTTCACGTGCTCTTTGTCGATTTAAACAAATATCGACTCCACTCAATCCGCTATGAACATTTTCGATCATAACATCCCTTGCTTCTCGACTTATTTGAGAAGTCGCATCCATCTCTGATCGCAGAGTTTCGACTCGAAACGGTCAACTCACCAATGGCGGCTCAGGGCGAGGCAACTCCACATCTCGCTTAGCGCCCTTACGTTGATATAATCGACCTCTCCCCAGGCCAAAAAATTCTGAAGGAAGGTCATTGTAGTTGGGTTTCATACCCAAAAAAAATTCTGCATAAAACATTTGTGCAAAATAAACAGGAACCTCATCGTTCCATGGAAGCCTTCCAAAGGCCGCAAGATGCCGATCATACAAATAACGAGCTTTGTCTGGGTGCTTGAAATACTGCACCTTCAACATTTTTCTTTTTGGCCCTTCCTTATAATTAAACATTGACTTGGCCACTTCTTTTGTAACTTTTTGTTTTACGTCCTCCCATTTATCGGGACCCATCACTGTTTCTTTTCTCTTTCTCATCATTTCTACAAATGAATTAGTCGTTGGCCCAAGATTTCTGTACACATTTACCATTTCACCCAATGAATGTGTAACTATTTCAAGGCTTTGTCGACTCTCAGCAGGTAGAGACAAAGCCACGAGATCTCTTTGCAATTTTGCATGAAGGCTTTCACACCTTTGTAAGGTGCATTCCGCCATGTTGGTTTCCCATGGTATATCAGTAATCTCAGCCGAATAAGTTGTGTTGGGTTGACATCCTTCTTCTTGAATGTAGCGAGCTGCCCTGCGTCTATTTTGACCACTAGCTCGAACATTTTCGGCCTCTGCATCAATATATATAAAATTTCGTATATTAGAAAAAACACGTGTAAAAAAAGTTGTACAAATTTAATGAAAAAATATTGAAATTGATGGCAACCTTGATGTTGTTGGTTAACATCTTCTCCAACATGACCTTGCTGAGAACCAGACCCAGAATGATGCTGCTGAGAACCAGACCCACAATGACCCTGTTGAGAACCAGCAGCCGTTGATTGGCCTTCGGGGGAATAAATATCACCCCCTTCCCACAACCTGCTACCACTCATACCTCGACCAGTTGAACCTTGGCCACGCTCCATGGATGGAGTAGAAACCCTTCTCCTCTTACCTCCTAAAAATTAAAATATGAAACTTATTAAAAACTAATTTAACTCACAAAGTTAATAAAAAATCAATTCCATATGTACACACATGTATGGAGATTTAAGATTATATTTAAATATCGTGAACATCCCCTGATCCCCGAACCTCCATATGGGATTCGGCTGATCTTCGTCGTTCATCCTCCATGATATATATCTATTGGTTGACATTTACACAAAATAGATTTCAAAAAATCAATTTGTAATTTAGTGTACACAAATTATGTAGAACACAACTTTCAAAGCAATAATTGATCATGTGTGAAATTAAATTTAATCGAAAAATAAATTATAAAAATGATAAGTTCACCAAATTGCGCTTTACATGGTGGGAGCACACTTGGTATAAAATTTACCACTTATACACTTTAGTTTGTGGGAGAAATGACACATGTACATATTTTACCTTAAAGTTGTTGTGTTTTATGGATATTAAAATGAAGAACTTCTATTTAGATCCATTCCAGAGATTGACTGTAGGGGCATTTACTAGATATGTCACCTTTCATAAATGATGAGATCCAGAGGCTACCTGGCCCTTTACAGACTCTGCCTATAGAACTTGTAGAAGTAAACACTAGAGGCATTAACAATATCAAATAACGTTTTCATGCTCAGACATGGGAATGTGTCTTTTTCCCTACGCAAAAAAATAGTTCAAGGTAGTTAATCTTCATAGACACGTCATCAAGCAGGTCAATGTGATCATCCCCAACTTACTTTTCATGAAATTAGGCTTGGAATCCTCTACAACCTAGTGGATGGAGTTGAATGGGAACTAGGTCAAGGCCTTTATAAAATACATGCTAATGAATAACACTTACTAGGTTATGCCAACAAATAAAGTGGGAGAAATGTTTTCTCCTCGAGGTTATCCAATTGGGTGTGTAATACCAACTTCACCCATTTCCTAACAGGTTTCTCTCTTAGGTTACAAAGTGTCTTCATCTTATTAGTTATATATTTTTCAATTTCCCGTGGATTCCTTGAATTTTTTCTCCTACCATCTCCCTCTCTCACTCCCCAAATTATTGTCATCAAACATGCCCCATTGAGGATCTAGAGCAATGTTTGCACCATACTTAGAACTGTCATTGCTGCTAATTGAAATTGGAGTCATGTATACTAGATTGCTTGCTTAAGTGGCTCTTACTTGGACAATATCTTGAGATAGTTTGACATGATGGTCATATGAGGTTGGAAGCTACTTGGTGTAATTTTCCTTAAATCTTCAAAAAAACAGAGCAAAAATGTCATTTTCGATCATTTTTTATTAGCTTCTGCATACAGCAGATGTTATCACAATTGAAACACAATCATGTTCCATGAGCATGAATTATGAATGTCGCAAGCCAAATTGCAAGGAAATTTGCATTCATTTTAGGCAAAAGAAGACTATGACATTAAGGTCCATGCTAGAAAAAATTATGCAAATAAGGTTGCTAAGTCTTGATACTTACCATGTGTTTCAAAGCCATAACGAAGGTTGGCTTTGAGAGTGTCCTCAAAGCCCTGTCTTGAGATGAAATTTAATTCAATGTCTCTTAGAGTTGTAAGGTTGAATTGATAGAACTATTTGATTTCTTTACCATAGATGGATATCTCCTTTCATCTATACCTTTCTCTACCATATTATTTCCAAGTGAAATGGGAATTTTCACATTTTGAATGCCATTACCATGTAATTTGGTAGTCTGCTAGCTAGACCTATCACAAGTAAGGTTGTCATACCAAACTATTTCTCTTGCTCAACTTGGTGACCATGACTCTCTTCTCACACTCCTTACCATATAAGATCTTCAATTGTACATGTCACGCAAAGTTGGGGGTTCTAGGTCTACACCTATTAGGTAAAGTTACATATTTTATGTCATTGTGGTCCTTAAATTTGGAGGTGTTCCACTTGAAAAAGTAGGCATTAAATATGGATGAAAAGGATTTGTTTTAACTTTGATAGAATTTCCTCGTGGAATTACTGAATTTCTCGACGACATCATGCTAGCTTTGCTTAGAGAAGAAGGTTTTGGAGGAGAAATTGAATTCTTTCGACTTATTTTTGGCATTGAAGTTTGAAATAGTAGTTTTTATGACTCCATTGATGACCTTGCTGAGGAATTTGATGCACACAATATTGAATTTGAAGATGGTTTAGAAGATGCTGAAGAAGTTGTAGATTTTGGTGTTGTCACTGAATGTTTCTTTGTTGTTGGACTTGATCAAGACACAATTTAACTTTACGAGCAGATTGAAGACCTTGAAGAGGTTTTAGATTTTGTTGTTCTCACCGAAGGTTTTTGTCTAGTTTTGTTTCTTAAACCATCATTTCCATAGGACATTTTTGGTGAATAGATTCTTGACCTTGATGAGAGGATATGATACCTTGAAGAGGCTACATCTTTTGGTGACATCACTAATTTTTTCTCTATTATTATGTTTGTTAAACATATTCCTCTTACATGTCCAATGATCGGAATCTGGATTGAGGGAAAAAAATTTCCTAAATAAAAATTTTGCATTTTATTTGTTGTACACATGAGTTTTTAAAAGCTAATTAACTCATAAATTTCTCACAAAATACACTTAAAGCTTGACACAAACCCCTTCCCAATTGGCTAACTTTAGACGATCCTAAAAACATTTTTATTTAACTAATGAGGGAGATAGCCCAATAAAACTAGTTTGTCCATATTCAAATCAAGTTGGTATCAAAGTACAATTTAGCTCATTTTAGTCAAGGTTAGTTAGAAGAATTAGCTATTGGTTTCTGTCTTCAATTTCCTCTCAAAATGAATGTGTACGTGCTTTTGAGAGATACACTAGAGGAATAAGGTCCAAATTTTTGATGAAAATGTGCTATGAAAGTAAAGGGTTAAAGGCAAACATGTACAAGGCATAGTTGAGCCAAATGTTGTTGAGGAAGGGCCTAATTATTTGGGTCTTGGTTATGGAAAACATGATGGAGAATGCTCCAAATCCAAGGAGGCACATGAAGTTGTTCCAAGAAGGAATTTTATTTCGTGTTCATTACCTCAAGCTTGTGAAGTTTGTGTTCATGATGAATGGAAAAGTTTGACACCCACTTTGCAAGAAGATGTTAATAAACATGCAGCTAATGAGAATGTAAAAGAAGAGGATGTTGAAAGCCCTATCTAGTCATTGAATTCATTGCTAGTATTCAAAGGAGAGCCACTACCTCATCAAATTCACCTCAAGAAGGCGACAATGGTGAATGTTCAAGGTATAAATTTGCCTTTAATCAAATTGCTTTTGATTATGATAAACATGGTAAATATTCACATAAGATATATAAAAGAACTTTCACATGTTCCTTTTGTGGTTTGAATAATCATAATGTTTATAGATGTTGGAAGAAGATATCCATGCACATTGAAAATTTCTAAATAAATGAGGCAAAAATTCAAAGGCCCATTGGACAAGGAAAATTATGTTGAAAATAAGATGCAATTGTTTATTACTCATTGCCATAAGAAAGGTCACCTTGTGGACAAGTGTTGGACTTTGTATCCAACAAGTCATCCACAAAATTTGAAGAAGGTGGAAAGAGATAACGACAAGAATGGGAAAGAGGATTCCATAATCGATGAGGGTCAAGATGATTCACATGATGAAGTGCAGCTAAAAGAAGCGCCATTGAAATGGTTTGCTAACAGATGGTTAGATTTATTATCCAATTAAGGCCTTGCATGTATTTTGATGTTTCATGAATTTCTTTGCAAATTCAAAGTATGGTGCATGTTGCATGAAGCAAGATGTTGAAAGTAGAGTTATGTTGACACACTTAAATGCAAAAAATATGGAAATTTGTACATGAGCTATTATTTGACTTGAGAGTCAGTTGTTTGAAGAGGCATGTTTTGTCGACTTGTGTTTGGTTGATGGTTTTTTACACCAATATGTAAGAGTACATGGAGATATTCACATGATGCGAATTTTTTTTCTTTGAAGGAGAAAAATGATATGTCAGCGAGCTATGTTTCTTGCATGATGTGTTTTTCAGTTTGATGGTTTTGTTTGTGACAAGACGTCACAAGATTTTGGGAAGGTCTACTCTTGAGCGAGAGCCTCATGATTACAACCTAATCATGAGAATCAAATGGGAGTGCATCCTTATTTTGAAAACAAATAGGATTATAAGCTACCTAGGACTCAAACCATTATTTTTAAATTTGAAATATCATGGTGTGTTGTTTCAATGCCTGAATCCACAACCCTAACATAAATTGTTTTATTCTTTTTTTTGTAGGATTTAGTTGGTTATATTAAAATTCAGTTGAATTTAAAATTCTTGGCTTAGTGGCATGGACCAAACATATTGTGTATTAAATGAGGAATTTCGCTCTCCCAATCATTTCTAAATCACCCATATCACCAAGAAAACATGTTTTAAAAGAACATACTTTGGTATGGGAAAGACCTTCGATTTCAAATATTATAAGAAGGTTTTTGATATGGTTGAGAGAATGTTGAAAATAGAATCCATAAACAAATTATTTTTCAAAAAGTATTACTTTCAAAGTATCAACAAGGAACATGTACAAGGGTGTTCAATGAATTAACACTATTTATTTAAATTCCATGATGTATATCTTACTCATAATTTTAACAAATTATTAAATAATGATCTAGATTGGATAATTATATTATTAGTCATATATTTTGATGCTTATAGAGTGAAAAAAATGAAAGAATCAACTTGTAGGGTCATTTTAATGGTGGGTGGAGAATTGGGGTCTAAAACCTTTTGGAGTCATTTTAAGGTATTAAATGACATTTTTGGGGGTCAAAAAATTATCCCTCGTGTCGAAATCTTGACCATTATTCTACACTTAAAGACATATCCAATGGTGCAAGAAAAACATCAAACGAAGTTCATTCAAAATTTATGCCTTTAGTAAGTTGACCTATCATGTTGACCACCATGGTACAAGAGAATGACATTTTAGCCCCATTACTCATGCATGGAAAGCTAGCTACATGTGGAATTTTAACAAGACTCTAAAAGGTCTAAAATCACAAACCTCGTTAATGGTTGATAGAGTCATATCTTACACCTAATTGGCTATCACGCTATGTTAAATACTTGGCCACTAGGAGGAATAAGAGTTCCATTTTGTGTTATTGTATTTTGTTCCATAGTTGAAAATACAACTAGGAGTGTGAAGTTAGAGAGAAAATGTATGAAGTTAAGTTTTTATAGCAACCTTACACGCTAAAAGTCTTAGCTAACTCTAGAGAGATTACCTCTTTCTTTGTACTCACATATTTTCCATACCAGAAAAGAGAGAGTAGAGCATGTTTACATTTTAGTGTTTTTTTCTGCCATAAGGATTTCCTAGGAAAAAGGAGTCTAGAGCATCATTACTTTTTAGGGTTTCTTGTCTCCCATAAGGATTTCCTAGGAAAATAATTGTTTTGATTGTCTAGAGATATGTATGTGTGTGTTTCATTATGTTCTCTATTTCTTACGTTGTGTTTCATTATGTTTTATATTTCTTACATTTCTGCCCTCCTATTTTTCTTTCCAATCAAGGTTTATAAAATAACATGAGAAGCAACATGAGACTTGGAATTTATACTAAAGTTCTAAATATTTTTTTTAAGTTTGGATTACTGTTATTCTTTTATATAATTTAACATTAGATATAAGTTTAAATTGAAAGCTACTTAGATGAAATATAGCTTAGATATGGCATTTGCAAATTATTATCTATTTATTAAACTAAAGGACATAATTATTACACATGTTTAATTTACATTCAAATGCTTCTTTGATTTATCTCCTATAGCTTAATGTAATGCTAGATATATAATTTAAGTTGAAGGCCATGAGATAAATATGACTTCTATGTGACATTTGTATTGAATCATCTATTTGTTGTGTTATATGAACATAATTGGTACACATATCTAATTTTCATTACTAATATGTCATGCATCTTTAATTTATCTTTTATAGATGACCAGAGCACATCCCTTTTTAATCTATCCCTTTAGACTTTGGATATGTGGGCAATATTCATCCACATATTTGTCTGTCATAAAGTAGTGAGTAAAATTGTAAATTCCATTTGTGTCAATGTTAAGGTTAAGCACATGGATTAAAGTTTTATATATTAGATGAGGAGGCTATGTATTACATATGGTCTTGAACGAGATTTTGGACTCTTTAGATATATATCTAAAGAGTCCAAATGCTCATTCAAGACCATATGTAATACATAGCCTCCTCATCTAACTTAGCCAAGGATTTGCAATACTATATTTGAGTTGGCTAGCTCCATTTCAAGATATTATAATGTTAGATTATTATTTCTATAGATTTTGATTATGGTAGTAAAATGTTACAAAAAAATAGAAACTGTACAAATACTATTACTCTAGATATATGTAAAAAGGACATGGTAGAGAAGATCAAACAATATTAAACTTTTCATAAATATTTTAGATAAAAATACATTTTCTAATTTTGATTGTAAATTCTAAGGCTTAAAGCAATAATTTTTCTAATTTTTTTTTTTTAATTAATAAATAAAAAAGAAACATTTTCAATAAAAATCACATACAACACATAATAAAAATAATTTAAAAACAATTTAAAAATTCATACACTATATGACATTACTATGACAAACAACATAAAAATATACAAGCAAAAAATACATACAATTCATCCATTACATTGGAGTCTTCAGAACATACAATGCATACATTAAATTTGATGGAATTATTCACGACACAATTGGTGTCATTTGTTCATAAAAAATTGTTGAATATGAATGTGCAAATAAAGAGGTTGAATTAAGGAGGTTTCACATTGGCTTTGCAGAATTGAGAATTTAAAAACTGTTTTTGCAGGTATTACTTATCAACATATATATCATGAAAAGAATACTATTGCAGATGAATTGTCAAAGCAGGGGCTGAAGGCTGTTTTTGGAAAGATTAATTACCAGCTATATAACATGCAGGGTCTTCAAGTTGAAGGTTTAGTCCCCATCATTTAAGTATAGTGGGGTTCAGGGAGGCTTTGTTTTTAGATTTCAGGTTTAATATGTGTTGTTACTTTGACAGTAAAAACTTTGCTGTCCCTTTTTGTATGAACTATTCCGTAGATCCTTATACTGTCACTTTTTGGGCTCTTCAGGGGTAGGGATAACATATTTTCTCTGTTTTGAAATGGTATTTTTTGGGCTATATTATTTCATTTTGTCTTTGTTTGTTATGTGGCAAACATTTGAGAGTCTAGAAAGGTTGGAGAAAAAAAATTGCAGATACCAAGTTGAAGATTGTGAAAATGAATGTAAACTAACTAATACAATTTAACACAGCAAACAACAACAATTTACCACAGCAATTAATGTAACAGTTGATCAATGTTTTGAAAGGAGGATCCAGAAAGAATATACTGAATCTATTGGGTACAGGAATAAATTTTAGAACTTTTGCATATGCTTTACAAAATTCAACCTGTGTCCCGCCATTGCTTTTGTTTTTAGACAAAAAAAAAAATGTTGATGTATTAATTAGTTCATATGCTAAATACATACTCTCAGTTGTGCAGCGAGAGAAGAAAATACATATTCGCCAGCAGTATACAGTGCCAATCTAAGAAAGAAGGGCACAGATAACAGTGGGAAACATAATTTTGGGGGTTGATACCACATCCCATCATGATAATAATTCAAAACATCCCTGTAGATAACACGAACAATATAAATTTCATAGCGAAAGGAAAAACATCAGCCAGTTAGACATGAAAAAACATGTAAGAGTTCAGGAAGAAATATAAGCAGACAAAATAGCAGACAATTAGTAAGAATAGCCTGTAGATACGACGGCAAAAATGCTTGGCCAACCATAGGAAGTACTGGGAACATGGATAGCGTTGAAAACCGCCAGTGTCCCGCCATTTCTAGTAGCCACATGAAATTATTCACAGTACACACATGGGGTGGGAAACAAAAGCAAGAAAATAATTCTTGAAAAGAAATTGCAGAAAAAACCCACATGGTGATTCTGATATGGTGAGGGATTTAAAAAGTAATCAAAATTTCAAACAGATTCATTTTCTTGTCAGGAAGTATGATTCCGGATAAGCACGTGGAGAGATATAATGTTTTTTCTTCACTTGAGGAAGTCAAGATAATGCTCAAGAACCAAAGGTTCTTCGTGGAGAGGATTGACTTGTATCTGGAGCATGTGGAGAGCCATATTTCTTGTGATTTAGATGGTGGGGACTTAGTGTATCATCCTCGCTCTAGTGTGAGGGTTCTAGAAAATATCTCACCTTCGAAAAATGACCAATGAGCATGTATGGTAGGTGGTGTAGTATGGTGATTTCCTAGAAATTCTAGTTTTGTTTTATGCAGGGTACTTGTCATCCTTTTGGTCTACAAAATATGGAGGCATAGGTTGGTCACATCTATATTTTTTATGTGATGGATATGGCCCGCTTTGTTAGTGGGCACTACACCTATGTGTATTGTGCATGTCTATGGTGGTTTTGGGCTTATTTCCCTAGGTTATTTTCATTTCTTTTGGCTATCTATGGTATTGTAAAAGGGACATATGTGAGTTGTTTGTCACTAATCGTCTATTATTGCACCATTCACAGTGTTTTTTTGAGATATCATAAGAATTTATGGTGGGTTTTTTTTTCTATTAGCTATAGTTGACACCCTTTTAT
>JAXQQM020088057.1:0-33081 GCA_034641835.2 Pinus albicaulis | reverse complement strand
CCACCTTTTGTCTCTCTTTGGGGAGGATAGGTGTTGGAACGAAGTTCGCTTGGATGATGCCTAAGGCTAGCATCAGCAGGGAGATGTGGCATGCGGATATGGTTTTTTCGGGTAACCAAGTCGCACTTTTATGGGTGACACATGTCACCACTCAGAGGTCAACACGTGGCGGAAGTGACATCATCTCGCTAGTTTTTTATGGGTGACACATGTCACCACTCAGAGGTCAACACGTGGTAGAAGTGGCATCATCTCGCTAGTTGGACCTTGGCGGTTTATCAAAAGAGCCACCTTTTGTCTCTATTTGGGGAGGACGAGTGTTGGCACGAGGTTCGCTTGGATGATGCTAGAGGCTAAAATTAGCAGGGACATGTGGCATGCAAATATAGTGTTTTCGAGAATCCAAGTGGAACTTTTATGGGTGACACATGTCACCACACGAAGGTAGACATATGGCGGAAGTGACATCATCTCACTGGTTGGACCCTGGCGGTTTATCAAAGGAGAATTAAATGAAATTTCCAGGAGATAGAGGAGTTGGGACACGTCGACGTTGCCAGCCTGGAAGGCCAAGACCAATCAAAGAGGAGCCAGGTGGCCCTCGTAGGACAACTAAGCCTGCAATGGCCCAGCCTTGCGGAATGGTTAAAGTTAAGTTTGGAGTGGTGCTAGACTGAAAATACCAGCACATGGAGGCTCAACTGATACAGAGATAACCAATCGTGTCAGTGACAGGCGATCCTTATGTACAAATCGACCCGACAAAAGAACCTCGATAGGTTCAAAAAGGGACACACAAATATAAATTTGGGAGGAAGAGAGATATGTGCTACACACTTGATCAAGGTTCTGTGTAGAAGTTGGAGGAACAATGAAAAAACAAAAGGAGTCGTGAAGGTTCTAGTCTCAAACAACTAAGCATTGTGACCAATGGCGCAGGGCCATGAACAAAGGAAAATAAGCCTCTGAAAGAGTTTAAAATGACTTAGCCCTCAAATCTTAAGACAACAGTCATGGAGACCAGTCTTATGGGAAAAAATAGGGGAAAGGAGCCCACAGAGGGAGCTCAAGGTAGAAATGGCGGAACTACCAATTTTTGGAAGTTAATTCCAAAGTTAACTGAACCTAAGTTTAGCAAGTGGATTGATAACTTCTGAAAAATTCTAGAATGCATGGATTTAGAAAAAATACCCAGTTTGAGGTGCATAAATAGGCTGTTAAGGCCATATGACTTGGAGAAAAAATATAGAAGACCAGTTTAATCAATACAAAGGAAAAAATATGGATTCATGAATAAATTAAGAGCCAAAATACAACAAAAGGAAAATATATATAAATAGGGCTAGTGAAGCAGAATTGTATATACAATTGTTTTAGAGATAAAGATTCTGGAGAAGCGAGGTGTTGGTATGGTTAAGTGGTGTTTTTCATAGTAATCATAGATTGTTGTAGGTGATTTTTGAGGGGTGATAGATAAATTTAAAAAGAGAAGGAATTCATGGTCATAGAATGAAAATGGATGAAAAATGGAACAATGTGTCAAAGAAAGTTGTATCTTACTTATTAGGGGTTTGTGCTCCTTCCAGTGTGTGCTACAGAATAGTGGGGTTGTAGCTCCATTCAGTTGTAGTTGATAAACTAGGAAGTTTTAGATTCTTGTTGGTTGTAGCCAATACTTTGCAATTGAAATTTGTATCTTTCCTTATGAATGAATCGAAGAGAAGTTATGGAAATTACTTGTGCTTTTATGTTCCATTATGATTTCTTACATTAACCTTTGTTATGATTGTTTAGAATATTTTCTGAATCATTTAAAGGTGTGCACAAAGTAGAAAGAAATTGTAAATTGGTAAAAAAAGAAAAAATATTTCTACAATACTGATTGACTCCCCTAGTCTCAGTATTGTCCCGGTTTCCAACAATTGGTATCAAAGCAAGGTTACTTCTGATTAGTCTAACAATTGGAAGTAATATCAAGGACCATGGTGAACTAGGAAGGTCTAGGATTTACCAATAAGGCACCCATGTTGAATGGAACAAATTATGTGTTTTGGAAAGTGAGGATGAAGAACTACATTAAATCACTTGGAGAAGTTGTGTGGAATGTTGTGGAAGAAGAATATAGAAGACCTCCAACATTAATTAACATAGATCAGAAGTTGGATTTTTCATGAAATTCAAAAGAAATGTATGCCATGGTTTTTGGCCTACCTGAATCAGATTTTTTCAAAGTAATGTATTGCACATTTGCCAAAGAAATCTAGGAGAAGATGATAAACTATTATGAAGGAGAAAATAAGGTAAACAAGGCTAAAATCCAAGGTTTGAGGATGCAATTTTAATCTCTAAGCATGCACGATGATGAAGATATTGTAAAGTATTTCTTAAGAGTAGATGAAGTTGTGAACACCATAAGAGGGTGTTATGAAACCAACTCCAAAAATAGAAGAAAAAGAGAGATCAATGCCTTAGAAATCAACCACTTCAAGGGGGAAACCTCCAATACATTACATAAACAAATAATTCTTGTATGATACAAATGAAAAAACCTCCTCTCTATATATAGGAGTCCATGGGGCCATAATGTAATCCTAGTGGGGCCACAATGTAATCCTAGCCGACCTAACAATAATAATGTAAGGGCACAATAATAACAATATAGGGGTTACAGGGGTACAACAATAACAATAAGGGGGTTACACTAACAACAATAAGGGACTATACTAGTAATATAAGGACCTAACATGCTCCTCTCCTTCAAAAAAGTGTTGTCCTCAATGCTTGAATAGCTCCAGGTGCTTCTGTATAAAATTCTCATCCTCCCATGTAGAATCTTTAGTGGGTAAGTTCTTCCATTTGATGAGATACTCTGAAATTGATCGATTTCGTAGCTGTCGAGTTCTTGTTTTCGTGACTGCTTCAGGGTCTAATATGGTTTTTCCTTCCTCATCAAGTTATGGAAATATTGTTTGAACTGGAAGTTTGTCCCCTATAACCTTTTTTAAGCATGAAACGTCAAAAAATGGATGCAATCACGAAGAAGTAGGAAGCTCCAATTTGTATGCCATGGTACCAATCTTTTGCAACACCTTGTAAGGACCATAGTACTTTGGCGATAATTTATTATCCTTCTTAGCTTGCTTATCAGATACAAAACAACGAAGATATCCCTCCAAATGTTTATCCACTATCTTTGTTTGACCATCGGATTGAGGACGATAAGATGAGCTATGATCTAGTTGAGTACCCAAACAAGAAAATAATTCCATCCAAAAATTTCCTGTAAAAATGGGATCTCTGTCACTTACAATAATCTTTAGGTTTCCATGTAGCTTTTGAATTGTTTCCATAAATGCAGTAGCAATTGTACTTGCTTTAAATGGATGAGATATCAACGCCTTATAAATAAGCCACTTCGAGGGGGCAACCTCCAATACATTACATGATTGAAAAATTCTTCAATGATACAATTGAAAAAACCTCCTTTCTATATATAGGAGTCTATGGGGCCACAATGTAATCCTAGCCGACCTAGCAATAATAATGTAAGGGCACAATAATAACAATATGGGGGTTATAGGCATACAAAAATAACAATAAGGGAGGCTACACTAACATAATAAGGGACTAAACTATTAATATAGGGACTTAACATTCCCCTCTCCTTCAAACAAGTGTTGTCCTCAACGCTTGATTATTTCTTGATGCTTTTGTATAAAATTCTCATCCTCTCATGTGGAATCTTCTATAGGAAGGTTGTTCTACTTGCTGAGATACTCTGAAATTGATTGTACTTTTCGAGTTCTTGTTTCTGTGACCACTTTAGAACTTCTTTTGATGTGATGTTGATCTTCTTGTTGTTTCATTAGATTCTACACCAAAGTTAGGTTATCCTTTGAGAGTTGGAGAACTTATTGTTGATGATCGATGTGATATTACACTAATTTATCATCCATATTAGATATTATTTGATCCTTAAAACCATCCAAATTAGCCTTCGTTTCTGCTTTTAAACCATTTATGTCATCTTCCATTTCTATTCGTAAGATCGAAATTTGTTGCACTTGGTACCGTAATTTTGATATCTCATACTGCAATTATTCCTCTTCATGTGTCATAGTATAGATTTTTGAGGGCTTAATGGGTATGGAATTATTTTTTGGAGGCATTATAGAACCCAATACTGATAAAAATTTTAAAATATGCCCTTGGAATCACTTCAAACTGTTTTTTCAAACAAATGTTATGAAATTTTAAAAACCAAATACACACCTTTTTCTTGCTTTTGAGGAGCTCGATATTGAAACTGAATTATATCTGTGATTTAGGATATTCAATATCTGAAATTTGGCACTATGGTATCCCTTTGAATTCTCTTTCGAATTCCACAGGTCTGACCTGATTTGGATTCTTGAAGACAAAGTTGTGCCCAATCTCGTACGATGACCTAATTATGGACTGGTTTAGTAGAGCAAACTTGTACGACTTGCCATGTGTCACTTTTTCCTCCTTTGGCTTTGAAATTAATATAGAGACAACTATAGTCCTTCTAATTGTGGCCACATTTTACAGAATCTCAAACCGATGCTCAAAGAGAGAGTTATGATGTTTTTCCCACCGTCACCTCTTTGAGATGAAATTCGGGAGCCTGAAACAATCCTAACTTCCACAGATCATATCTCCAAACATATTGCAAACCAAGATCTGAAATTTTTACAGGAGGTTCCTCAGGATTTCATCTCCTCTCTGTGAAAATTTAAGCTTCTGAACCCTTGTAGAAACAAATTTATAGAAACAATTCCGCGATGAACTGTTTAGGTTAAATTAAGGAGGATGCAAAAAGCCTTAACTTCCATAGATCATATCTACGAAAATGTTGCGAACCAAGCTCTGAAATTTTGCAACGATGTTCCTTAGGATTTATGCTTCGCACTCTAAAACTTTCAGTGTTTGAAACTTCATAGAAAAAAAGTTATAGCAAAAATTCCACGATGACCTATTTGGAGAAGCGAAACCCTAGAATCCAAAGCTCTGATACCAAATGTTATAAAATCAGCTCCAAAAATAGAAGAAAAGAGAGATCAATGCCTTAGAAATCAGCCACTTCGTGGGGGAAACCTCCAATACATTACATAAATGAATAATTCTTGGATGATACAAATGACAAAACCTCCTCACTATATACAGGAGTCCATGGGGCCACAATGTAATCTTAGCCGACCTAACAATAATAATTTAAGGGCACAATAATAACAATATGGGGGTTACAGGGGTACAACAATAACAATAAGGGGGTTACATTAACAACAATAAGAGACTATACTAGTAATATAAGGACCTAACAGTGGGCTTGATGAGAATCTAGATGAAGTGGTAGTTCAAAAAGTGCTAAGATATCTTCCTAAGAGGTTTAATCTCAAGGTGTCTTCCATTGAAGAAATTCCAAACTTGAACACTATCACTTTAGATCAACTTCTTGGAACAGTCACTTCCTATGAGATGAGGAGTTATAAAGAAAATTCTGCAACCAAAGAATCAAGCTTCAAAGAAAAAAATAGGAGAAATAATGAGCTTAATGATTCATGTTGTGAATCAAATGAAAATGAAGCCAAATTTGTGAAGACACTCAAGCGAGGCTCAAGAAAGTATAAAGGTAAGTTACCATTTAAATGATTTAATTATGGCAAAGTTGGTCATTATGCATCAAAGTGTCTTGAAAATAAGAAAAATTATTATGATCCTAAAGAAAAGTTTAAGAAATATTAGAAGGATAGAAATAAGGCTAAAAAGAAGATCATAAGGATAGAAAGAAGGCTAAAAAGAAAATCTTCTATGTCCAAGAAGGGAGCTCTTATGAAAGTGAGCACATCTAGTCCTCATATGAAGATAGAGATGATGAAAACCCTAAGGAATTCATGTTGATGGCCCCTGAATATCTGCAAGTTGAGTCTATCAACTCTGATAATGAAGAAAGTGAAGTATGTCTTCAAGGAGAGATGGTAAGTGATCTTGATGAAATAGAGAGGCTGAGAAATTAAAAAAAAAACCAAAAGGAATATCTAATGAAAGAAAAGGCTGAGGTTATCGAGCCATTATTTCTGCAATTAGAATAAGGTAACAAATACAAGAATCCTTGAGCCCGTAGTTGAATGAAATGGATCAATAATGTGTGAAGCTAGAAGGGGAAATCGTAGTTCTGAGGAAGGAGTTGGAGAAATAAAAAACACAACTCAGCTTAAATAAAAAATTCAACAAGGGAACTAAAGATATGAATGAAATATTGGAAACATGAAGACCTTCCTCAAATCAATTTCTTTTAGGTTATGATGTTGAGTCAAGTGTAATAGCTAAGTTAAAAAGGAAAAATGATAATCTCTTTTGTTTCCCCAACAAAAGAAGGGTCAACGCAACAACAAGAGAGAATTAAAAAACCTAAGACAAATCAACAGCAGTAGAAGGAGTATACTGTCCATGCAAATCGATTTTATGCTCAAAATAGAAGCCAACCACCCAGGTACAATGTAGTCTTGCATGTATATTTTTTTTACAGGCACCAACTATGTCCACAAGGCAGCCATCTACAAAGTTAATATCTCTTACAAATAATAAATATCCAAGAGAAGTTTTCAACAGAGAAGATCTAGACTCAAGTATGTTAATTTTTGAAACTAGGTTCAAATTTCACATTGGAAATCTCATATGATTAAGATAATAATTTAATTAGATTCCTCTTTTTGATAGGATCATAATCGACCTATAGATCACCCAAATCGATTATGCAAAAATTAAGTTATGAATTATTTTATTATTATATCGGTCGGCCTAACCGCATGATGATTAGGTCAAAGTGCCAAGCGGTCCCTCACAAAGTTATAAATAGAAGTGACCTCAAGTTCATTTTCACACATTTTCTCATGAGATATCCTCCATGCTATTTTTTTTTGGTTCGTATTTTATGTTTCTAGCTCGCACAGGTACGTCACAAGAGGTTCACGTTGTGGATCGAGATCATAGGCATGATATTGCACTTGATTAAGGTGTTCTGGAGCAAAGTCGCGGGAAGATAAGATGAGGTAGTAGCCCTGCAGAGGAGAGCCGTGGGCTGGGTGTGTTGTTCCCGTAGCCAAACATAGAGTGTTGTGGTATCATCTCAAAAACCCAAGGCTACAAGTTGAGTGTGTTAAGGCCGCAACTCAAAGAATTACTGCATAGATCAGATTTTATTCACATTCAGTTGCTTGCGTAGTGCTTCCAGCCATTAGTCGTTCATTCGCAAGTGTGTCAGAACAATCATTGACAGTCTCCTGGATTCAGATCTAATACTTTAGAGATGAGTTCACTTGGTAATATATCATATCTGTGTTTTGGTATTATAGATTTGCTGATCTGTAGACAAGATCTATCTATTTCCGCTGCAAGATGTATCTACAGTCCTCATTCAGTATCAGTTGTATTCATCAGTTTGCTACAGCCAGTGTCACTGCAGTTCAATTCTCAGATTCAATTTCCTTCATGCATAAGTATGGGTATGGTTTTATTGCGTGTATGCTATTTTTTTTGGCATCGTAAATATATGTGCCTATGGATCATTGTACTCTTTTTTTTTAATCATTTGATGAATATCTAAGAAGAATAATTTGCAAGGGTTTTCCCCGTAGTGGGTTTTCCTTGGTCTCGGACTAATCTTGCTATCTCTATGTGTTCATGCTTTTCTTCCTTTGATATTTTTACTTTCCGCTGCTTAGATGATGATGGTAATGGTGGTTTTATTTTTGGATAGTTTCATTTTTTGATGGTTAATAATATATATATGTAATAAGGTATAACTATTTGGTGTGAATGTAACATGTTAATGATGAAATGTAACTGTCAAAGTAAATAAAAATTCTTCTTTATGAAAAAATAACATGGTTTCAGAGCTGATTGAAGAAACGCCGTGGAGATCACCCCCAAGGACACACTTTTATGGAAGCAATCAGAGGATGGTAGCACGAAAATTTTTAATGATGGATATCTATTTGAAAGTTTATAAAACTTGGCGAATCTTAGTAATCTATAATAGAAAATTTATAAAATGTTTGATGATATTTTTGTAAAAATATCTAAAATTATTATTATATAATACTATTCTATATAATATCTTGGCAATTTTCATGGTAGAATAATTTCATGCTATAAAATTTGGGCGAATTATTTTTATAAAAAATGTAAATTGACGAATATTATTTTTGGAAAAAGTATAGAAAATTAGCCCACCTACAAATATTAGCCCCTAAAATTTTCCTTGGATGCTAGAGACCTAAAATAATTCTAGGGTATGAAGAGAACCCTATGCGATTAGTGGATAAAGGTTTGAGAGAAACCCTGGTTTATGGTAAAGTCTTGAGATTTTGTTTATGAAACCCTCACATAGCCTTTGAAAAGATGCTCGAGTATTTGGATCATTTTGACAACCGACCTGGGTATTGATAAAGTTGTTGATTGAAGGCATCATTGTTTTTTGGTCATTGGATGGCTCTTGAAGGTTCGTTCGAGAGGGAGAGGATCATATTTCATGGAAGATAATTATTCATTGGCTTATAACCCTCACTCTTGTTTATGCTTATGGATCCGATTTCTATGATTATTATTTCTAGTCATTAATTCCTTCATGTATATTTGAGCACCTGGATATATCTAACCTCCGTGATGAGATGTGATGAGTGGATCCATCTTGAGGATCTTTGGAAATACAAGAAATATCGCTAGATCGAGAAAGGAAGGAAAGTTGGCTAGATCTGGAAATGTAGCTAGATATGGAAAAGAAAATATGGCTAGATCTAGAAAAGGTAAAGAAGATCTTGAGCACTACAAGCTACCTATGTGAAGATGCACAAGAAATACCGTAAGGCATGAATGGTATATCATTTTAATTTTATGATTCAGCTACAACATTGTATGGATAGGTAATCCCTATGATATATTGAGGATGTCTACTTCTCATATGGCTTATGCGTGCATATGGATGATTTGGGATTTATGTTTCCTATAATGAAATGGTGCACCTAGTATTGAATGTTTTGATCATGAAGATCTTCCTAACTCTGAAAGAGTAATTATTGATGACCTTGGATATAGTGGCATATCCTGATGTGTGGCTAACATCTATTTTTTTTGAGATCCTAACTTTGAATTTAGTGGATGGTACTATTGACTCTTGATACACATAAGGTATGTTGGATCTCTTATAGAAGGCTACCTCATTTATCTGATGCTTATAATGCATGTGATAAGCATGATGGAAGCTTATAGAAAAATAATGATTTCACATTGTTGGTTTATCGATTAACCTAACTTGATCCTATTGATTATGATATACATGGTATTGACAACCGTGATGATAAAGGCATATCTTGATTTTTGAGATCTTTGACTATCTGTGGTTATAGCATGCAGTCAATGCTCTAACTTGATGTATTATTTTTGGGATCTTAATGTTGTGTTGTCACATCAACCTGTTGTTATGATATTTTAAGTCCAACCCTTGATGAAATATTGATGACATGATAGATATGTGTTTATGATCTAATATATATTCTATTTCATGATCCCTATAAAGATAGGTTGATGACATGAATGAAGTGGATTATCATTAAGACGGATAACATCTCTCTTAAAAGATTAATTTTCATGTACCAATATATGTTTTATTGTAATATGATTTATGAATGTTTGACATTGATTAATCCACAATAGGGATCTGAGCCTGATTCACGCAAAGGAAGGTTCATAGATGTGACTATGCCTGAGAGACACATAATTGAAGTTGTGTAGAATGAATCCAGTCTATACTTTGAATCCATGGATCTATGATTTGTAATTTCATTGTAAACTGATTTATGGAATTATTGGAATTGAGAATGACATTAGATGGTCACTTGGAAGATCTCAGTTTTGTAGATGTATTGCAGATGCCAGTAAGATCTATCAGCTGGGAAAGTTCGTATGTTTGAACTAAAATTGTATGTGCGAGTGACCGAGACATTCATATGGGTATGTAATTATATTTGAGGATTGTGCAACATGTTTTTGGCTGGTTGACATTGATAAACTATGCTTAATGATTGAGATATGTCTATAATTATATATCTTACCATGATCAGACATTTGGATTTGGCATGATTTGATTTGGTGATAGTTGATTGTACCAGATGACTATGTTATGTGGGCATAGTGACCTTCAATGTTTTGAGTATATAGATGTATAGTTTTATATTGGCCTCCTTGTTCCTAGCACAATGGGTGTTGTGACTTAGGATGAACATGCATGAATTAACCATGATGTGTATGCACTTACAGATAATGATGGAAATGGCCTGTAATGACATGATTAAATAACAAACTTGAGATATTGACATGAAATAATGTCAAGACTTGATATGTGTGCTACCTATATCTGGTTGAAAGAATTGATACTATGAAAACAATATCTATGATAGTAGTTTTTACTGACTTCTAAAATTTGATGAGCTGATTTTGTTGACACAAAATTGATTTGTGTAAGGTTGGATATGTTGGCATGATAAGGCATTATGCTTGCAGAGAGTGTTGCGTGATGCAAGCACTTTGATTCAGATTTTTTTATGTTTGGCTGTTATCTGGTGAAGTTAGGATAATGAGTTCTAAGGTATGGACTTGATATTGATTATGGATTTCAGTATACTTACTAATATTCTATCCTTGATGGCTAATGAGCCTCTGGAAATATATAATTAAGAGGGAGATGACTTCTAAATATCACAATGATGTATCATGGCATGATGAATTGATTTATGGAATATGGGAAAGAAATCCCATATTGCAAGACTGTTGAAATGTATTTGTGTAATTTAAACCCTTAGACACTTTGATTTAAAGTTCAAATGTTGATTGAAAGTGATATGGCATATATTAGTTGGTTATGTTAGTTGGTTGAAGCATTGATGTTCTGTTTTGAACATCCAACTGTATATGATATGTATATCACATTATTGAATTCATGATTGAGCTACTTCACTTAGAATTTCCACCAAACATATTTTATTTGTTGTACTCTTAAAGGTTGAGATATTTATCCCATGATATGTAGTTGCATGAATGAAATGATGATGTTTGGATTAATATTGACGAGCACATTTGTATTTTTCCTTAGTATGATATCTTCCATGATATCTTGGACGAAAGGTCCATAGCACGACCAAGGTCAGGTACAATGATGATAGCAAGGCTACCTGTGAGGCATGATGTAGAAGCTCCTTAGAGAGTTGATCGAGCATGATATGGATAAGACATAGATACACTATCATGACATAGAATCCCAAATAATTATAGTTGTGACTATGATTTTCTCCATTTATTTTAGATAGTTGATGCAGGAGCATCTAGACCTAGCCAGCAATGTGATGAACTGGTCACATGTTGTGGTTAAAACAGAGTGAAATTCATTTATAGTCAGTCAAAATTAGTTTTACTGAGAAGATTTGACTTCTCAAATAGTTTGTTATGATTGATATTTGTAATAAATAAAAGATTGTCTTATTTTAGAGGTAGGGATAAGATTGGTTAGAGTTATGATATAGGATATTCTGTTAAGATCTTTAGGGGAATAGGAGATTTCTGTTAGCCAATATTAGAAGGACTGATAGATAGTCGATTGGAAGGGGAAGTCTATATATAGATTTGTTAGATTTAGTGCGGAGGTGAGGAAAAAAATTAGAATAGGTTTTGTTTGGAGTAAAAGCTCAGCGTGTGAGCGAGTTGTACTTTTTGTAATAGAGTGAGAGTAAATGATATTTGGTAATTGCGTGCAATAATATTCATTTTTTTTTTTGACAATCTGGGCAGACAGATTCTGTTGTTTAGTTTTCTGAATATTGTGAATGTAATTATATTTTGTGCCAAATCGAATGGCAATTTGTGGAAACGTGAGCATTGTATGTTTGTATAATTGATTGAAATAGCATGCGGTCGGGTTTCTTTTAATTTCAAATTGTGAGAAATATTGTGTTTATGTAATCGGGCAACTATTGAAGACTGCAAGAAGGCAAAGTCTTAAACACAGAGAAAAGTCTAGAATAGATTTTGTAGAGTTTTGGAGAAAACACCGAATTATGGAAAACGTGATCCTTGAAATTTCGCATCAAAGTTCTGGATGCTGCCAATTGTCAGTCGTAGCATCAATACAATGATTCCGATCGCGGTTGAGTTCACATCATGTTCATAGTAATGGATAAGTGTAGTAATGTTCAATAGTCTGGCGACTAACAAACTTCGGCAACTTCATATTGGAGCGCAGGAAATGCCAAATTCTTGTGGAAGATCGAATTCAACGTGGCAAATTGGTTCGATATTGGGTCAATCAGCGCCGGTGTCAATCCATAATGTTGCGTTTTGCAAATGGCAATTAAAAATCACTGTTTAATAACACATCGGAGCATGGAGAGGGATCCACATCGTTTCATATAACGATGGATCTGGAGGCGAGGGTATTTAAATTGTTTGATAAGCAATCGGATCAAAAACCTAAAGGTGGAAGCATTTGGAAAATATGATGGTTGATTTCCGATTACAATTACATCGGAGTTCCAATTGGTTTGCATCAGAACGGTGATCTCTGATCTCCGATCTATGAGTAAATCGGATCGGAGCAGCGGATTTTGTTTTAAATCAGAGTATAGAGATGTATTGAATCGGAATGGTAGAATCGGTGATAGCTAAGTGGCATTAAATCTTAGTGAGTGTGATCACCGAGTGATATTAGATCAGTGCAAATTAAAGTTTTGGAAAAGGCGCACTTGAGTTTGTATATGCATTCTTGGGTAAGCATACTTGTGTTTACTATAGCCAGATCTATTAGACTGTTGAATGAAATGAACAATTCAAGGATTGTCTTAGTGAAATTTACATGTGAAAGCATTCGACAGACCTGGATAGGTGAAAGGTAAATCATGAATTTGCAGTGATGTTCATATAATAATTATAAGCGCTGGTAATTTCTTAATTGGGCGAAACCATTTCTGATTGTGATATAATTCTGGAAGGCGCAGTTCAATTTGGAACAGAGGTTTAGAAATCGACTTTAGTAAATGTCGATTTGTGAAATATGTATCAATTCTTCTAAAAAAGGATTGAATCGAAAGTTCGATTCGAATCAGTATTAAAACCTCAGTTTGATGAGTCGATCTCATGGAGGGCGCCATTGTTTTAAGGAAAATCTGACTGTTTGGTGATTAAAAGTGTTTGTGAAATTGCCAGGATTTGAAGTTTTAGAGATCTAATTTTTGAGATGCATTTTATATACATTAATTGAAGTGTGATTCTGGGTTTGCAGGGTTTACCCTGCGTCAATTTTGGTATCATAGCTTGGCTCTGTGGAAATTGAAGAGAATGTTTGCTGATGAAGATTTAAAAACTGCAGAGATATGGAAACAGTAGCATGTTTAAAGAGTGAAGACTGCAGCAATATAGACCAAGAGAAGCTGTGAGAGAAGAACTAGATGTGCTCTTAAAAGCAGAGTAAGGAAAGCGCTTAGAAGTGGCAGTGAACTTGAAGAATCCAAGAAGAGATTGGATAGAGAAGACAATTGAAGTGTTTTTGAAAGAGAAAGTGAGAGATTGCAGAAGCCTAGAGGGAGAAAAGGTGTTGCTCAAGAGAAGATTCCAGATAGGGGATCGTGCTTACCAAAATACTGAGTGAGGAGAGCTTAGTGAGGTAAGATTGCAGTAAGGAGGACTTACTGTTGCAGAGGCTTGTTGCAGAGGTACGAGGAGCTCATGGAAAGAGAGGAGAAGAAAATGACTACAGATGGTCATAGCAGAAGTTCACAAAGAAGCCACAGCAGAAGGGAAGATGCCAAGGCAAAAGGCATGAGGATGAGTCAAGAAGAGTTTGACCGAGAGAAAGCTGAGATAGATTTCCAGATTGGAATATTGATGAAGATGCTGCAGAAAAGTGTTTGGACCATGAGGAAAAGAGTAAAGTGGCCAAGGCTATGAGAAAGGAGAAATCAGCAAGTGAAGTCAGAGATAGTAGAAGAATTGAGAAATATTGAGAAAATATTGAGTGCTCAAGAGGAATAAGAGAAACTCAGAGAAGTAGAGGTAGAATTGGAAGTTTCCATTTGCAGACCAGAACAGGGTGAGATGTTAGGGAAAGAGGATAATGAGAGGTCAGCTGTAGATCTCATGGACTATTGGCAGAGTTCAGAACAATTCGAAGATATGTTGACAAAGGAAGCAGATGAGGCAATGAAGCCTTGTGATTTTGATTCTTACAGTTTGTGTATGTTTGCAGGATATGCAGAGGATGATGGACAGCCTGATGAAATTGTCACAACCATGAATGAAGCTCTTGAGGTAAAGTATGATGAAGAATCCTTTTTAGAGGAAGAAGGCGTTGATCATTTGCAACAGAAGGAGTTCATAGATGAAATCCTGTTTGGTGTGAAACAGTCAGATGAGGTTGATATAGACTAGCAGTCTGAAGACAATTCCATAGTGGGACTACAAAAAGGTAAACCGATGAATTTGTTTAATGGAATTAATGAAAGATGCTTGCAATATGATGATGTAGAAAACAGGTCAACTCAGGAGGATTGCCAAAAAAAAGATGAAGCTGAGAATGGAAATTGTGATGATCTGCTGGAAAGATTTCATAAGGAGATAGAATTCTTGGAGAGATTACTCAAGGAAACTAAAGGAGAAACAAATCTTACAGAACCTGATGGAGGAAAAGGTGTCGAAGACAGCATTAATAAATATGATGCTGAAATCCAAAAGATCTATGATGGAGGATTGGTGCTTGAAGCATCAAAAGAAAATGGAAGGTATTGTATTTTGAAAACTAAAGGTTGTTGTGTTTTTGCAGGTCATATCGATTTGAGGAAAGACAAATAGTTATTGAAGACTGTTGAAGAAATGACTGCTCATAGTCATATGCAGAATAAGGAGGATGGAAAAAGAATTATTGAAATCAAAGGATACACTGAGTCATTAAGGATTATTGACCTTGAAGAAAGCTAGAGTAAAGAAGGATTAAAGACAGATATTGAGGACAATGCAGTTAGTGAAGATTATGCAGAACTTTTGAGAGAACTTCCAGATAAGATGGCGGATTTGTGGTATAAGTCGAATCTTTTGATGATGAAGCCAGGTAAAGAATTTGAGTTTATTGAGCTGATTAATTTTGATGAATATTTACATGCAGGAAAAAGGCAATGTGAAGTCAATCTGAACCAATAAGTTAATTCGGAAGAACAGTTCAGATTAATAGAGGGTAAGATCAGAAAATTGCAAAATGAAGAAATGGTGGTGAATTTATGCTATGGAAAACTGCGAATTAGAGTAAGAAAAACAGCAGCAAAATATGTGAAAAGGAAAGCAGCAGATAGTGAGGCATTACAGCACAAAGGCGGGAGACTTGAGGGACAAACAACAACAGTAACCAAAAACAGAATATCAAATCAAGTATGGGATCCAGGAGGACGCAAACCAGAAGTGCATGATCAGGAGATCATGGTTAATTTAAACTTTGGGAGTCTGATGCAGGAGCATCTAGACCTAGCCAGCAATGTGATGAACTGGTCACATGTTGTGGTTAAAACAGAGTGAAATTCATTTATAGTCAGTCAAAATTAGTTTTACTAAGAAGATTTGACTTCTCAAATAGTTTGTTATGATTGATATTTGTAATAAATAAAAGATTGTCTTATTTTAGAGGTAGGGATAAGATTGGTTAGAGTTATGAGATAGGATATTCTGTTAAGATATTTAGGGGAATAGGAGATTTCTGTTAGCCAATATTAGAAGGACTGATAGATAGTCGATTGGAAGGGGAAGTCTATATATAGATTTGTTAGATTTAGTGCGGAGGTGAGGAAAAAAATTAGAATAGGTTTTGTTTGGAGTAAAAGCTCAGCGTGTGAGCGAATTGTACTTTTTGTAATAGAGTGAGAGTAGATGATATTTGGTAATTGCGTGCAATAATATTCATTTTTTTTTTTTGACAATCTGGGCAGACAGATTCTGTTGTTTAGTTTTCTGAATATTGTGAATGTAATTATATTTTGGCCAAATAGAATGGCAATTTGTGGAAACGTGAGCATTGTATGTTTGTATAATTGATTGAAATAGCGTGCGGTCGGGTTTCTTTTAATTTCAAATTGTGAGAAATACCGTGTTTATGTAATCGGGCAACTGCTGAAGACTGCAAGAAGGCAAAGTCTTAAACACAGAGAACAGTCTAGAATAGATTTTGTAGAGTTTTGGAGAAAACACCGAATTATGGAAAACGTGATCCCTGAAATTTCGCATCAAAGTTCCGGATGCTGCCAATTGTCAGTCGTAGCATCAATACAATGATTCCGATCGCGGTTGAGTTCACATCAGGTTCATAGTAATGGATAAGTGTAGTAATGTTCAATAGTCTGGCGACTAACAAACTCCGGCAACTTCGTATTGGAGCGCAGGAAATGCCAAATTCTTGTGGAAGATCGAATTCAACGTGGCAAATTGGTTCGATATTGGGTCAATCAGCGCCGGTGTCAATCCATAATGTTGCGTTTTGCAAATGGCAATTAAAAATCACTGTTTAATAACACATCAGAGCATGGAGAGGGATCCACATCGTTTCAATAACGATGGATCTGGAGGCGATGGTATTTAAATTGTTTGATAAGCAATCGGATCAAAAACCTAAAGGTGGAAGCGTTTGGAAAATATGATGGTTGATTTCCGATTACAATTACATTGGAGTTCCAATTGGTTTGCATCAGAACGGTGATCTCTGATCTCTGATCTCTGAGTAAATCGGATCGGAGCAGCGGATTTTGTTTTAAATCAGAGTATAGAGATGTATTGAATCGGAATGGTAGAATCGGTGATAGCTAAGTGGCATTAAATCTTAGTGAGTGTGATCACCGAGTGATATTAGATCAGTGCAAATTAAAGTTTTGGAAAAGGCACACTTGAGTTTGTATATGCATTCTTGGGTAAGCATACTTGTGTTTACTATAGCCAGATCTATTAGACTGTTGAATGAAATGAACAATTCAAGGATTGTCTTAGTGAAATCGACATGTGAAAGCATTCGACAGACCTGGATAGGTGAAAGGTAAATCATGAATTTGCAGTGATGTTCATATAATAATTATAAGCGCTGGTAATTTCTTAATTGGGCGAAACCATTTCTGATTGTGATATAATTCTAGAAGGCGCAGTTCAATTTGGAACAAAGGTTTAGAAATCGACTTCAGTTAATGTCGATTTGTGAAATCTGTATCGATTCTTCTAAAAAAGGATTGAATCGAAAGTTTGATTCGAATCAGTATTAGAACCTCAGTTTGATGAGTCGATCTCATGGAGGGCGCCATTGTTTTAAGGAAAATCTGACTGTTTGGTGATTAAAAGTGTTTGTGAAATTGCCAGGATTTGAAGTTTTAGAGATCTAATTTCTGAGATGCATTTTATATACATTAATTGAAGTGTGATTCTGGGTTTGCAGGGTTTACCCTGCGTCAATAGTGCAACTGTTTGAGACAAACTTAGGCTTGTGATTGACACTTCTGTGAGAGGGAGGATGATTATATAATCCATGTGTGATTGACACCTCCGTGAAAGGGAGGATGGTTATGGCATCTTGATATGATTGGTATCTTGTCATGTTTTATATGATTATGTATGTTCTAACATAACACTTGATTTGATTTCTTATAGGAATAGGAATAAGGAGATACTTGATGAGAGAAGCACTGGTCGATGACACTGAGCCAACTCTTCCTCCAAGAATGGGGAATTGAGATAGAGGGCTCCTGGGGTTGAGGGAACTCTGAAAAATAGGGAGTATTCCATATCTATTACCCAGGGTTGAAAATGCTGCTCCCATATCCGCATAGGGTTGTAGAATGTTGTACTCTATTTATTCTATGCAGAGTATACCCTAGTTGGCATCATACCCACAAGCAGGGCTTGTGGGGAATACCTCTTTGTTTGGCAAACGGTTGAGAAGTCTTGAAGTCGTGTGATCCTTACCTCCTGGTAAGTCGGGTACCTTGTCAAAGCAATATTATGATGTAGGTTTTCTACCACATCACTAGTTAGGGTCACCAATGGGAAGATCAGTAAGAAATAGGATGAGTTGAGATAACTCTATGCAGTTACGGGTTAATAGTGCACTCCCTGATGTAATCCTAGGATCGATATTGTCTCCTCTACATGGATTGATATCCTATTTCTAGATATGTGGTTGTAGAGTTATAGGTCCCCCATGAGATTCTAGGTCGATATGCACTCCACGATGCAGTTACAGGTTGAGATGTACTCCCTGTTCATATGCTCTTCGTTGATGATATTCCAGATAGTAGGCCGATGGAAGAGATTGCATGATGATAGCTTGATGAATGAAGGGTGGTAACCCAAGCTCCCCTCTGGTAACAAATTCTTCTTCTATATCCGAGAATGTTCAACATACAAGAAGAAACAATGAATGGATAAGCACAAATAAGCATGAAGAGTACATTAATGATTTATAATGAGAAAGGTTCATAACATGACAACTTCATGACAGTGATGTTCAGTGACGACACGTGATGATGAATGAATAACATAATGGAATATTGATCGTTGAATAGATATAAATTGATTGAGTTGAGTCGTGATGACACCATGATCCAGATAACTTCAAGCAGAGATTGCAAAATATAATTCTTCCTAGTTGAGTGGGAGTGTTAATTTTTGCAACTAGGGTCAAATTCCACATTAGATAGCTTAGATGATTAAGATAATAATTTAATTAGATTCCTCTTTCTGATAGAATCAAAATCGACCTATATATCTCCCCAATCGGTTAAGAAGAAAATAATTTATGGATTATTTTATTATTTTATGGGTTGGCCTAACTGTATGATGATTTGATCAAAACCCCAAGATGTCCCTCACAAAGTTATAAATAGAAGCGACCCCAATTTCATTTACACACATTCTCTTATGAGATCTACTCCATGCTATTTTGGTTTTGGTTCATATTTTATGTTTATGGCTTGCACAAGTACGTCACGAGATGCTCACGCAATCGATCGGGATCATAGGAATGATCTCGCACTTGATCAGGGTGTTCTGGAGCAAAGTTGCGGGTTGATAAAGTTGAGGTAGTGGCCCTGTGAAGCAGAACTACAAGCTTGGTGTGTCGTGCCTGAAGCCATGGAGCCCAAAGCCGTTAGCACAACTTGTTAAGGGCGTGACCAAAGCCATGAGGTTAGATCGGGCCGATCTGAAGTAGAGCTATAGGCACAAAGTGATGTGGTAGTAGCACAGAACCCCAAAGCCGCGGGATGAGCGTGTTAAGGTCACGGCTTAGAAAATTACTTGGAATATCATATTTTATTCAAAATTATTTTCTTACACAGTGCTTCCAAACATGAGTTGTTCAGTCATGGTTGTGTCAGAACAATCGTCAACGGTCTCTTGGATTCAGATCTAGGACTTCAGGGTTGAGATCACTTAGTAATTTATTAGATCTTTGTTTTGGTATAATAGATCCGCTAATCTATAGATCATATTTTTTTGTTTCCACTGCAAGATGTATCTACAATCCTCATTTAGTATCAGCCATATTCTTCATTTTTCTACAACTGATGTCATTGCAGTTCAGTTCTTAGATTCAGTTTCCTTCATGCATAAGTGTGGGTATGGTTTTATTGCGTATATGATATTTTTTTATACATCGTAAAGTTATGTACCTGTGGATCATTGTACTCCTGTTTCTGAATCATTTGATGAATATCTAAGAAGAATAATTTCAAGGGTTTTCCCCGTAGTGTGTTTTTCCCTAGTCTCAGACTATATTGGTGTCTCTATGTATTCATGCTTCTCTTCCTTTGATATTTTTACTTTCTGCTGCTTAGATGATGATGGTGGTGGTATTGTTCTCTCTACATAGTTTCATTTTCGGATGGTTAATAAGACATATTTGCACAAAGGTATAATTATTTGGGGTGAATGTAACATGTTAATGATGAAATTTAACTATCAAATTAAAGAACAATGCTGCTTTATGAAAAACTTATAAGGTATGACAATATGTTCGCTCCCTTCAATTCTCAAGTGAGGTATTTTAAAAGGTAGAATTTTTGGCATCTAAAAATAAATTATAGGCTAAGGGAAAAGAAGAAAGGATCAGTTATTGAGAAAATTTTACAACAACCAAAAATATGGAAAGAAAAAGAGAATTCATAGCAGCGTTGCATTTCCTTATGTGCTCACAATGGTTGGACCAATTGGTATGTGAAAAATGGTTGTTCTAGGCACATGCTATGAGATAGAAGCAAATTTATTACTTGGTAGCCTGTGGACAAAGGTAATGTGACTTTTGGGAATAATTCCCCAGAAAATATAATTTAAAAAGGAGTAGCGAGTCTATCAAATTTCAAAGGCAAGGCAAAAAATGTCTTGTATGTTGATGGGATAAAGTACAATTAGTTGAGTGTGTCCCAGATGTGTGACCAAGGATACAATGTGGTGTTCAAAGAAAAAAAGTGTTAAATAAAATCCACAGGAATAAGAGATATAGTGGTTGAAGTTGTAAGAACAGACAATAATGTTTATGTGCTGAAGGAAAATATAGAAAAGTGTTGTTTGACCAAGATTGATGAAATTTGGCTATGGAACAAAAGGATTGGAAATATGAACTTTGACCATATTGCCAAGATTAGTAAGAAAAATGAAACAAAGAACCTTCGTAGGATTTCAAAACTATATAATTTATTATTTGCAAGTCCTGTCAACTAGGGAAGCAAGCTTGAGTTCCTTTCAAACCAAAGGAAAACTATTCAACAAAACCATTGCAGCTGGTACACATGTGGCCCATACAGAACAAAGTCAACCACCGATAAGCTCTATTTTATGCTAATCATAGATGATATCAACATGATGATGTGGGTTTCATTCCTCAGATAGAAGACTAAATCTTTTAAGAAGTTCAAAGAGTTAAAATCCATGGCTGAGAATGAAACATACTGCAAAATCAAAATCACTCATTCATAGTTCACTTCAAGGAGTTTGATGAATTCTGCGAAAAAAATGGCATCAAAAGGTAGATGACCATAGCAGAGACTCCATAGAAAAATGGTGTTTCAAACATAGCAAACAAATCAGTGCAAAAATTAGCTAGAGCAATGATGACATAAAAGCATGTTCAACGTTAAAATTCAATCTTGAAATGCAATCCTTACACAATCACTCTAATTATTAAAACAATTAATAATATGTTATATGAATTCTAACTTTGGGACGAAGTTTCCTGAAGAGAGGAAGTATGTAATGACCCTTTTTGAATTCCACATACAATTTGATTATTAACATGCATACCAGGCATGAATATGATAGCTACATATGCATGCAACGCATGTACTGCACTAGTATACATATTAGTCTATAATTGAACATGTCTAAGTACAGGGTATTGGACTGATTTGTGATATAAACACTTAAATTCACCAAAGGAAGATAAAATTTCAAATGAGAGACTTGCTATGCATACCATCATTATAATGCATAATTAACATCTTATTTAATGAGAAAGTGGATATAAGAGATTATGAACTAAATTGAATTTATAAATGAAAATATAATTATAGATTTAAACTCATTATAAAATTAAATATTAATAAATATAAATTAAATTAAAATAGTTATTAAACATAAAATTTAAGTTAACTATAAAGTAAAGATAGATTAAATAAATTAAAAATTACATTAAAACTTAAAATTCAAAATACAAATAATTCAGGAATAAATCTGTATGATTAAATAAATTTAAAAGGGAAAACCACCTAGAGAAGGCAAATGAACATGCAGGTCTCCACGTGCTAGAGGGCAAGGGAGACAACCGGTAAAGAAATGAAGCGGTGGGAGAAAATTGTATAATAAGAAGGTAAAACAAGGATTGAAGGGGGATTTTTGATTACAGAGAAGAAGAGTACCGCAAGAGGAAGGAAAAGAGGTGGATTGTTTAAAACTTGTTCTTGGAGGTCTTTACTATTCTTGGAATTTTGGGCACAGTGGCCAGAAGAAATATCTTCTAGATCTAAGGATCATACTGGAAATACTATATTGGCTGGGAGGCAAATATTGGTTTGGTAACCAAGCCAACTACATCATCCACGGGGAGAGCCACAGCCCAACACCTCTCAAATTCGTCACATAAGTATTCAAGTATTCTTCTATAATTTAATTTTCTTTCTCCCCGTTGCAAAATTTCATCTTACCTTCTAGTTAAAATTTTTGGTTTAGGTCTCTACATTTGGTATCCGTAAAAAATGATTTTTCAAATCCCTCGCTAATCACGAGTTTCATTTTAACCAATTTTATTTTTTTATCATAATTCATTGAACATATAACTACGTTATTTTATGTGATCAATTTCTCATCACCCATTAATTTTACATGTCAAATACATCATTCAAGGTATGAAATATAATAACGTTTTTAATAATCAAAATGAAATAAAACGACTCCGTAGTTATGAGGGTATTGAACCATTTTTGTTGACAACAAAAAATGTGGAGGACAACCAAAATGCATATTGTCGATATTGTTGAAATTGTAGAATAGATTGCCAAATTATAGATTAGATTGTGATTGCAAACCTCAAGTAAAATGTTAGATGCCACGAGTTCGGGGAGCTATGGAAACTAAACAAGGTAGGTTAGCTAAATTATTTACACGTGGTAATCCAACTCGGGTATGGGTATAATTTTGTGTTATAGGTGTGTGTAGCGAAAATTCCCAAAATAGGGAAAAAACGACCCGTAATAAAATACCCAAATTTAACTTTGATTCCAAAATGCACAATTAATTTGACCCGTGTTGTAAGTTTTCCCATTTTATTACGAAATGATTATTTTAGTGCTAATTTTACATATATATGGGAACAAAGCAAATGAGCCATCATCTAAATCCAATTGTTTAAAATCGATAATTGCGTAACAATTGAGTTTAGGGGTAAAATATGTCGCTACATCATTTTACAAACAAAAGGGTGGTAAGTCCTTTCCCACTGCAAAGTCAAAATGGAAAGTTTTAATCCGAACGGAGGCTACGATACCACCATTTCCTTCTTCGAAGCTACTATGCGACTCTTAAATTTTCCCAAGGTAGTACGCAAGGAACCACAAAATGACTTCAACCTATTGTATAATCGGAGAGCTCTCACCGTCATTTAATTAGCGGAGAACGATCGTGGCCTTGTTCCTATCTATGCTAATAGTCGAATGGTGTAAATAAAATACGTGAAGAATACTTAAGTTCCGAAAATGAACGAGGCAATAGTAATTTAAATAATAGAAGAATATAATATAACCTCGCTTGAATTTAAAACCAAACAAGTAAAAAAAATAACAATAAAATCTTGTCAAGATTCATTTCAAGGTTGATTAAAAGAGTATTGCTTTATTTTATTTTTTTTACACTCGAATTCATCATAGAGGCATTTTATGAGGAGATTTATGAGTAGATCCAATTCACTCGAGGTAGTAAAAGCGATGAGGAGATTTATTGGAAAATTCAATTCACTTTGAGGTAGTACGAATGTACAGATCCAAGGAAATGAGTCTAAAAATCCCAATAGTCATAGAATCGTAATTTGAATAGAGGCCACGATACCACCATTTCCTTCTACGTAAGCTAGTCTACGACTCTTGAATTTTCCCAAAATTATTATGCAAGGAACCACAAAAATTAATTTAGGCTATTTTAGAAAGGGGGAGCTCTCACCGTCATTTAATTAACGGAGAATGATTAGGGCCTTGTTCCTGTCTATGCTAATAGTTGAATGGATTAAATAAAAGACATGAAGAATTTTGGAGTTCCAAAACTAAACAAGTTAATAATAATTTCAATAATAGAAGAATATAATATAACTTGCTTGAATTTAAAACCAAACAATAAAAAAATAACAATAAAAGCTTGTCGAGATTCATTTGAAGGTCGATTAAAAGCGTAATGCTTTTTTTTTAGGTCAAGGCATGACAAAGGTAGTCGATGAGGAGATTTATGAGTAGATTCAATTCACTCTAAGGTAGTATGGATGTAGAGATCCGAGGAAATGAGTCTAAAAATCCCAATAGCCATAGAATCGTAATTTGGGTGATGAATAATAGAGCAAGTCACTAAAATTACCAAATTAACTGCGTAAATTCACTTTGAGGTAGTATAGTCAATGAGGCGATTTATGAGAAGATTAAATTCACTTTGAGGTAGTATGGATGTATAGATCCAAGGAAACCACTCTAAAAATCCCAATAGTCATAGAATCGTAACTTGGGTGATGAATAACGAGCAGAGTCACTCAAATTACCAAATTAATCCGAGTAGGCACAAAGGTCCGAAGAATTTGAAACTACCTCGATACCAAATGTAGAAACATAAACCAACAATTTTAACAAGAAGGTAGTTTTATAGAAGATTGAAGTAAAATTCGTAATTTTACAAACTTAATATGAAATTTGCAGCAGATGAAAGAAAATTAAATTACGTAAGAATACTTGAATACTTTTGTGACGACTTCGAGAGGTGTTGGGATGTGGCTCTACCCGCGGATGATGTAGCTGGCTTGGTTACCAAACCAATATTTTCCTCCATGTCAATCTAAGATTTCTAGTACAATCCTTAGATCTAGAAGATATCTCTTCTAGCCCCCCCGACCAAAATTCCAAGAACAATAGAGACATCCAAGGACACGTTTTAAACAATCCACCTCTTTTCATTCCTTCGTCGTACTCTTCTCTCGTGTAATCAAAACCCCCTTTCAATCCTTGTTCTACCTTCTTCTTATACAATTCCCCCCCCTCCACCCCCCCCTCTCCCCGCTTCATTTTGTTTACCGATTGTCTCCCTTTCCCTCTCGACACGTGGAGACACCCTCTGTTCATTTGCCTTCTCTAGGCGGTTTTCCCTTTTTAAATTTATTTGATCATACAGATTTATTCCCCGAATTATTTGTAGTTTTAATTTTAAGTTTTTTAATGTAATTTATAATTTATTTAATCTACCTTTTACTTTATGATTAACTTAAATTTTATATTTAATAACTATTTTGATTTTATTGTTATTGATTAATATTTGATTTTATAATGAGTTTAAAACTATAATTATATTTTTCATTTATAAATTCATTTTAGTTCACAATCTCTTATATAGGTGTTAATTATGCATTATAACGGTGGTAAGCATATTAAGTTTCTCGTTAGACATTTTATCTTACTTTGGTGAATTTAAGTGTTTATATCACAAATCAGTCCCATTAATCCATTACCCTCGTAATTAGACATGTTCAATTATAGACTAGTAGGTATAATCGACATCGACACCCTTAAGGTTTTATGAATGGTTAGTAAAATTGATGCCATGACATATTCCTCGTATAGGACGAGATAGGATGGGAGAGGAAGATATTAGGAAGGATAAGATGACTCTAGATTAGTTTGGAAACTCGATCGAGACAAAACATAAAAATTAAATTATAAAGACATAAATATTCAAACATAAAATTTAAACTTGAAATACAATCCTTACACAATCACTCTAATCATAGAAACAATTGCTAAATATGTTATATGAATTCTAAGTTCGGGACAAATTTTTTCTCAAGAGAGGAAGTATGTAGTGACCCATTTCGAATTCCACATAGAATTTTATTATTAGCATGCATACGAGGCATGCATATGATAGCTACATATGCATGCAACACATGTACCTGCACTAGTATACCTACTAGTCTATAATTGAAAATGTCTAAGTACATGGTAATGGATTGGTTTGTGATATAAACACTTAAATTCACTAAATTAAGATAAAATGTCGAATGAGAGACTTAATGTGCATACCACCATTATAATTCATAATTAGCACCTTATTTAATGAGAAAGTGGATATAAGAGATTATGAAATAAATTGAATTTATAAATGAAAATATAATTATAGATTTAAACTCATTATAAAATTAAATATTAATAAATAGAAATTAAATTAAAATAGTTATTAAATATAAAATTTAAGTTAACTATAAAGTAAAGGTAGATTAAATAAATTACAAAAATACATTAAAAACTTAAAATTCAAACTACAAATAATTCGAGAATAAATATGTATGATGAAATAAATTTAAAAAATGGAAATTGCCTGGAGAAGGAAAATGAACATGCAGTGTCTCCAAGTGTCGGAGGGCAAGGGAGACAATTGGAAAAAAAATTTGAAGCAATGGGAGAAAATTTTATAAGAAGAAGGTAAAACAGGGATTGAAGGAGGGGTTTTGATTACACGTGAAGATGAGTACTGCAAGAGGAAGGAAAAGAGGTGGATTCTTTAAAACTTGTTCTTGGAGGTGTCTACTGTTCTTGGAATTCGGGCACGTGGGCCAAAAGAGATATCTTCTCGGATCTAAGGGTTGTACTCGGAAATATTAGATTGGTCGGGAGGAAAATATTGGTTCGGTAACCAAGCCGCCTACATAATCTACTGGGAGAGCCACATCCCAACACCTCTCAAATTCGTCACAAAGGTATTCATGCATTCTTTTATAATTTAATTTTTCTTTTCGTATGCTCGCCATCTTCATATTAAGTTAGCAAAATTATGAATTTTACTTCAATTTTCTATAAAACTACCTTCTAGTTAAAATTTTCGGTTTAGGTCTCAGTAGTGGTGCTCTAAATTTCTAAATTTAACTAGGAAGACCTAAAAATTTGGATTTTAACAGGTTTTAACATACTCGTTACTCTAATTCAATTTCCGAAATTCACAATAAGGAATTTAGCAAGTATAATTTACATTTACCTTCATAAAAAAAACATATTTATGAAATAAATTCCTAAATATTGACTTGGTTTGGTGTTTGAAGATGATTCTTCTCTCACCGTAACTCTCGCTCCGTTGTAATTCTCACTCTTGTTCCCTGTTCTCGTTAGAAAATGACCAAAAACCACCCATCCAAATGAATACATCTTCGGTACTCGCTCCAAAGTACTCAAATTGACATATTTTGCTCCTTGTGCCAAAATCTCATAACAATTGAGACTATGTATCTCCTAATCTCTCAACATACAGCTTTTCCCTTCAATATCTCGACGACAACTCGTCAATGCTTCATTCAAAAATTATCTTCTCCTTCAATTTCTTCATCCTCCATGTTCTCATCTCGCATATGGTTAAATAATCCTTATTAGGCTAGTTGTTGCCCTCATCACCGCATACCTTAAATCTTATTGATTTATTAGAGTGTATACTGTAACCTCCAACTTTTATGAATGAGGATATGTATGAGGTTACTTATCTTTATGTTTAAATTTTTTATTATCTAAATATACCAAATTAATAAGTAAACCTAATTTATTTTAATTATAATTAAATTAAAATATATATTCATATATATTTACATTAATAGGTTGGTAGAATATATTTTATTAAAATAGCTTAATACGTACAAAATAAATATTATTTCTCCTCTTTAATATTTTGAGGTACTTGATCCATTTATGATTTACTTATACATCCTTCATAATAATTTAATAAGTATACTAGTGTAAGACATACAACGTATGCCTATGTAGCTATCATATACATATATCGTATGCTTACTAATACCTTTTGTTCATAATTTGAAATGGGTCATTACATTACTTCCTCCCTTAAGAAAAATTTGTCTCGAAGTTAGGGTTTATATGATATATTAGTAATTATTTTAGTGATTGGTTTAATTATGTGAGGATTTCACTTAAAGATTAAATTTAATTTTTTGTTTGACCATTTATAGTTATGTTCTTTAATAGTTAACTTAATAGTTATGTTCTTTCCCAAACTGGGTTCTCAAGCTATTCTATAATCATCCTATCCTTCATAATCTATATTAGCAATTATTTTAGTGATTGGTTTAATTATGTGAGGATTTCACTTAAAGATTAAATTTCTATTTGACCATTTATAGTGATGTTCTTTAATAGTTATGTTCTTTCCCAAACTGGGTTCTCAAGTTATTCTAGAATCATCCTATCCTTCCTAATTGTTGGGTATGTGTTATATTCTTTCCAAGACTAGCCCCACGCGTTGTACGTTGCACCGGGCGCAGCAGGGGGGTCACACGGGGGGCGGCAGCCCCCCCTGTTGGGGTCCGGGGTAGTGCCTCGACAAAATTTTTTTTTGGTATGTGGTCCCACTCATATGCGGACCCACCCATGTTTTGTGCATGAGTTTGCACATGGTTTTGGGGTTCGATGGTTTTCGACCCCTGGTATTTTGTAGATCTGGTCAAGGGAACTACGGTTATGTTCTAATCCAGGGTTAATGGATTGGGGTTTATGTATGCTTCGGCATGTATATATATATGTCTTGTAACACTAAAAGGAATATAATAAAAAATCGTCGTCGTCCTGATCCCAGGGAAAATCTTCATATTTATTTGATTTATGTTTTGCTCTGCGACGTTTTATTTTATGTTATAAGATTCGGTGTGTATAGTTTCGTTTAGGGTTAAAACCACATTTTGGTATCTGTGAGTTGTTTCGGCCTAAGGGACACCTTGTTACCGAGGGTTTTTGCTTCAAATTTATGTAGACCCCTGCTCAGCAGATCTCATGGATCTCCATTCTTGTCAGAACAAGATAGCGAGCGGAAAGATAGAGACCGAGAAATTTAATGGTCGTAGTGTAACGTTTGAGCGGGGGTGAAGCTCGAGTCAAGATGGAGGATCTCATTGTGATATTATTAGGGGGACTGGGCTATAGATCACAGTATCAAAACCAATGGCAATGTTGATAAGACCGGAAAGAAACCCACCTGAAGCTAAGAGCACAATATTGTTGTGTGTCTCAGATTCAGTATTGTTGAATGTATCTGGGGAAGCTACGACGAAGAATTTGTGGGAAAAACTTGGGAATTTGTACCAATCTAAGTCTCTGGTGAATAAGTTGTTCCTGTGAAAAAAGTTGTATGACCTGAGGATGAATGATGGAGACTCGATGACAGAGCATCTGAACGCCTTCAATACTGTGGTAAGTCAGTTGTCATCTATTGATATTAAAATCTCAGATGAATATAAGTGCATTAGTTTGTTGTGTTCTCTACCAGACTCTTGGGACAGTTTGGTTATTGCAATAGGTAGCAATACAACTACCTTGAATTTTGATGACATTGTCTCATCCTTGCTGTCGAAGGAAATGAGACGGAGAAATATGGAGGGTTAAAATGGAGATGCCTTATCTGTACGAGGAAGGTCCTAAAACAAAAACAAGAATAAGGTTTCGAGTGGGCGATCTAAATCTAGAGGGAGATCTAAATCTCCTGGAAAGTTTGTAAAGGTGTGCTGGAAATGTGGAAAGGAAGGGCACTACAAAACGGAGTGCAGATCTAAAGCTCC
Organism: Pinus albicaulis; assembly: GCA_034641835.2. Taxonomy (NCBI): domain Eukaryota; kingdom Viridiplantae; phylum Streptophyta; class Pinopsida; order Pinales; family Pinaceae; genus Pinus; species Pinus albicaulis. Next base: position 3,662 of record JAXQQM020088057.1, on the reverse strand, counting down.
TGAGAAAGGAAAGGGATCTGATGATGCTGCTTCTACAGAGGAAAAAACCACCTCGGATGAAGGTGGGGATCTGACGGCTTCTTCCTGCAGCACACAGCTCATCTGTGAGGCATGCTGATCGACCTGTGTGCATCTTTTCACTTACCCCGGGAGTGGTTCTACAGTGAAATATGATGTGGTGGTGATGTCTCCAGGGATGACAGGAAGCGCTAATCGCTTAGATGTGGAAGGTAAAGCCTGAGCCTAAGGTGAATATTGAATTTCTTAGTCTCTTTATCACTGCAAACATTTTGAAGGTGATGGACATGTAAAATTAGTGTTCGAGAAAGATGCCCTGTGATAGTTCTATAATTAGTATTACATGCGGGAGTTCGATTTGTGAACTCGTACGTTTTCACAAGTGTGAAAATAATTATGATGTGGTGTGCAGTCTGTAAGAACTCGTAGGGAGTTAGTGCCCATTGCCTCTGGAGAAAATACCATGCTATGGCATCAAAGGCTTGGACATATTGGAGACAAGGGTCTTCGCATACTACATAGAATGGTATGGTAGAAGGTATGTCTAATTTCTCTCTGGATTTCGATTTCTGTGAACATTGTGTATATGGGAAGCAGAATCAGGTGAGTTTTCCTTCTGGTGCTAAGAGGGCGAACAAGATATTAGAACTTGTGCACAGTGATGTGTTTGGACCTGTGTCAGTTCCATCACTGGGAAAGTCTGTGTACTATGTTTCATTCATAGATGACTTCTCAAGGAATACATGGATATATTTCTTGATGAAGAAATCTGAAGTCTTTGACAAATTTAAAGAATTTAAGGCTCTGGTGGAAAACCAGACAGAGAAGAAGATAAAGGCATTGAGGACAGATAATGGTGGGGAGTTCAAAAGAAGAGAATTTGACCTGAAGAGTGTGTAAGAAGTCCTGGTATAGCACGGCTAGAAGATTAATCCACAAGTACACCTCAACAAAATGGAGTTGAAGAAAGAATGAACAGAACACTGATGGAAAAGGCAAGAAGCATGCTCAGTGGTACTGGGTTAGGAAAATAATTCTGGGCAAAGGCAGTGGAGACTGCATGTTACTTAGTTAAAAAATCGCCTTCATCAGCGTTGGAGGATAAGACTCCACATAAGGTATGGAATGGTAAGAAACCCTCTCTTTCACATCTAAGGGTATTTGGATGTGATCCATATGTACATGTTCCAAAGGAGAAAAGGACCAAGTTGGATAATAAATCTGAAAGGTGCATCTTTATTGGGTATAAGGATGGTTTAAAGGGTTACAAGCTTTGGAACCCAGAAACAAGGAAGGTTGTGTACAGCCGAGATGTGGTGTTTAGAGAAGTGAAAGATGTTTTTAAACATGAAGTCCTACCAAAGGAACCTGAGAAGATAGAGTTTGAGATAAAGGAGGATGAATCAGACTCTACAACAAAAGAAGACTCAGAAGATGATGAGCCACAAACTCCAGCTTTAAGAAGATCAGTTTGGGAAAGAAGGCAACCAGAAAGGTATAGTCCATTTGATTTCTGTTCAGGTTTTGCCTTAACTATAACTGATGATGAACCCAGAACTGTGAGGGAGGCAGTAGATTCAGAGGATGGAAAACTCTGGAAGGGGGCCATGGTTGATGAAATGGCATCCTTGCACAAAAATGAGGCATGGGATCTGGTGGAGTTGCCGGCTGGAAGGAAGCCCATCGGGAGAAAATGGGTGTTTAAAAAGAAGATGAATGTAGAAGGCAAGGTGGAGAAATACAAAGCTCGGTTGGTAGCAAAAGGTTATTCCCAGGTGTCGAGAATTGATTTTGGTGATATTTTTTCTCCTGTTGCCAAGGTTACTTCTATTAGATTACTTTTATCTGTTGCTGCTGCATTTGATTTTGAGATAGAACAGATGGATGTGAAGACAACATTTCTTCATGGGAATCTAGAAGAGGAGATCTACATGAAGCAACCTGAAGGCTTTATGGTGAAGGGTAAGAAAGAACTGGTATGCAGGTTGAAGAAGTCTCTGTATGGGTTAAAATGGTCACCAAGGATGTGGTATCAGAAATTTGATACCTATATACGGGGACTTGGCTTCACTAGAAGCAAGGAGGATCACTGTGTTTATTTTAAATTAATTGGTGACCGTATTATTTATTTGGTCTTGTATGTGGATGATATGTTGTTGATTGGAAATGAAAAAGAAATTATCCAAGATTTGAAGACCCAACTGTTCTCCAAATTCGACATGAAGGATCTTGGTGCTATAAACTATATTTTGGGCATGGAAATTAAGAGAGATCGGGCAAAGAGGAAGCTCTGGTTAAACCAGAGGAAGTATGTCGAGACTATATTGCAGAGGTTCAATATGCAGGATAGTAAACCGGTGAATGTTCCTATTCCTGTAGGTGTAAAGCTATCTGCTGAACAGTGTCCCAAGACACAAGAAGAAGAGGAGGATATGTCCTATGTTCCATATGCAAGTGCAGTGGGTAGCCTGATGTATGCAATGGTCTGTACTAGACCAGACATTGCACATGCAGTGGGAGTATTGAGCAGGTTTATGTCAAACCCGGGGAAGGAGCATTGGACAGTAGTGAAGCGAGTTTTCAGATATTTACGTGGCACTAGTGATTATGGCTTGTGCTACCAGGGAAGACCAGGATTGGAAAGAATGTTGGACATTCGTGGTTTTGTTGATGCAGACTGGGCTGGAGATCTGGACCAAAGAAGATCTACAAGTGGGTATGTGTTTAGCCTATTTGGAGGTGCGGTCAGTTGGATGAGTAAAAGACAGTCTGTAGTGGCTCTTTCAACTACAGAGGCAGAATACATAGCAGCCACTCATGCAAGCAAGGAAGCAGTTTGGTTGCAGAGATTGTGTTCAAGTATGGGGTTGGTACAGCAAGCTATAAGGATAGACTGTGATAGCAAAAGTGCAATTTTCTTGGCTAAGAACCCTGCTTATCATTCAAAGACAAAGCACATTGATGTTCAATATCACTTTGTTATAGATATGGTTGAGGCTAAAAGGGTGTTGCTGGTAAAGGTGGACACTTTGAAGAATGTTGCAGATGCATTGACGAAGTCTGTGAGCACTCAGAAGTTCTCTTGGTGTAGAGAAAAAATGGGTGTTGAAGAATTGGCCCAATGACTAAGCTCTCCTGTGGCCCCCTGTGGAAAGAAAACGAAAAGTGGGAGAATGTTGGGTGTGTGTTATATTCTTTCCATGACTAGCCCCACGTGTTGTACGTTGCGTCGGGCGCAACAGGGGGTTCACAGGGGGGGTGGCAGCGCCCTGGCAAATTTTTTTTTTGGTATGCGGTCCCACTCATATGCGGACCCACCCATGTTTTGTGCATGAGTTTGCACATGGTTTTGGGGTACGATGGTTTTCGACCCTAGGTATTTTGTAGATCCGGTCAAGGGAACTACGATTATGTTCTAACCCAGGGTTAATGGATTAGGGTTTATGTATGCTTCGGCATGTATATATATGTGTTGTAACACTAAAAGGAATATAATGAAAAATCAAGCTGGTCGTCCCAAATTGGGATCCAGGGGAAAATCTCTGTGTTTATCTGTTTTATGTTTTATGCTCTTGCTATTGTTTATTTTCTGTTATAAGATTCGTGTGTAGATAGTTTCTATTCAGGGTTAAAACCTACACTAA
>JAXQQM020058944.1:0-41932 GCA_034641835.2 Pinus albicaulis | reverse complement strand
ACCTGAGAACTCATCACATATATAATTAGGGTTGTTTATTAAGGCTGCTACAATTTTGTCTAGATTATTAGTTTTGAATAGAATTTGGTTATTTTTTTTAAAAGTAAATTGTACAAGTTTTTAAATAGTGTTTTTATGATAGAAATAAATTCAACACTATCAAAAAAAACTCTTAATATACAGCCAAAAACTTAATATAGCAATAATCAAATTTCCCAAAAGTGACCAAATAAGTGGCCTTAGAAATATTCTTGGTAAGGTTCCTATGATTGCGTGGATCTTGAGTTTTGTTTGTTTTAACTGAACTTATATATTTAAAAATTCCATCAAACTTTCAAGTTTCAAGTGAGTTAAAATTCTTTAGATTTTAAATTCGGCACAGAAGATTGTCACCTAATTACACGTCCTCTAACGATTGACATTGGATTTATAAATGTAATGACGCGTTTCTTGCGGGGTTGAATTTGGAATTGTTTAAAGAGTTCATGTATTAACATCTATAGATAATGCTCAACAGAAACGTCTCTGACTTTAACTCTGGTTATTTTTATCGTTGACATTGGACTTTTAAAAGCAATGACGTGTCTCTTGGTGGTTGAATTTGGGATTGTTTAAAGAGTTCATGTCTTAGCATATGTAATTAATGCTGAAGAGAAACGTGTCCGACTTTCATTTTGGTTAATTGGATTTTTTTTTAATGTGTAGGCGCTGCAGGACTAAAATCGATGGACTTGGACTGTATTCTGAATCGAACTAGGTAGCGTATTTCAATATGAAGTAAGCGTTTACTTTCTTAAAAAAAAATGAACTAAAAATAGAGTAGGATAAAAGGAAATAAAATAGGGTATTTATTAACAATAAATTAGGTTTACCCGGAAAAGGATCGGATGCGATGCAAAGATTTAGTGTTTTTTTTTAAATGTTTTTATGATGTTTAGATGGATTTTCAGCACACAGTGGTTCCAAAGCGTTGATCAAATACAAATATTTGTAGACTAATTCAAAAACATTTATCGAAATTATGGATCACAAAAGCTTTAGATCTAACATTTAGTAGCTTTATTTACAAATATAAGCTCTTTATTATCGAATAAGGTTTTAATAATTTCAATACCAAAATATGGTCAGTAGTAGCAGGGTGTAGTGTTTTTTCTTAATAATTAAATTTATTAATTGAAAAAAAATGTGATACAGATATATCATATGATTATGAATTATGGTTAGTCATGGTATTGTAAGGTATATTTATCTGTTAAGAATATCTATGGTAATGTGGAGATGAATTTTTATAGTTAAGAATCTTGTCACATATTCTTTTAGATGTATATATTTTAATTCATATATTAATTTTTTTTAATAATAATAGTAATTTAAAATAAATGTATAATTTAGTTAATTTTGAAGTAATTTTTTTTTTAAGTTGGCAATGTGAGATGTATAATGATGTGAGTGTTTTGAATCTTATTTATGTTTACCATCCATTTAATTTATATGGTTCTTGTAGTTTATTGGGGAAGTTAAATACATAAGCTTCATTCAACAAGTGAGTCTTCTCACTAGATATGTTTTCACCCATCCACTTCTTGTTCACACACCCATTTTACAATGGAGTATTTATGGTTTATAAATACAGGTTTTAAACCTATACAAAACATACTTGCAAATGAATTCTTAAATTAGAAAAATAAACAATGGCGATAACATAAAAAATATACACAGAGATTTTCTCCTAGAACTCAAACTCGGAAAGCTCGAATGATTTTTCATTATATTCCTTTCAATTTTACATTACATTATATACACGTCGAAACATTCATAAAGTTCAATACATTAACCCTAGATTAGAACATAATTGTAGTTCCCCTAACCGGATCTACAAAATACCATGTGAAAAAAATGTCATGTCAAAAACCATGCATAAAACTCTGGGTAGGTTTTCCCACCATCCTTGGTTTCACCCAACTATTATTAGGTCCACATAATAAAAAAACATTAATAATTCCAAGGGAGTTTCCCTGGACCCCGTGCAAGGGGGCCATCACCTCCTGTAACCCCCTCCCCCCGCACCCCCCCCACTACAGTCGACACAACGTAACAACACATGTAGGTAGTCGTGGAAATCATATAGCACATACTGAAAATTCTTCCACTTGTTGTTTTATTTCCACAAAAATGGTCATAGGAGTGGCCAAGTAATTGATCTTGACCTGCAACGCCCATTGTTTCTCTACACAAAGAAAACTTCTCAATGCTCACAAAGATTTTCAATCCATCTGCAACATTTTTCCAACTTCTTAGTGTTCACCTTTACCAACAACGCCTTTTTGTCCTCAACCATATCCCACACAAAGTGATACTAAACATCATTTTTTTGTGTCTTTGAATGATAAGCATGGTTATTTTCCAATAAAATTGCACTTTGGATATCGTAGTCTATCCTTATAGCTTGTTGTAACAATCCAATATTTGAACACAATATTTGGAAGCAAACTGCTTCCTTACTTGGATGAGTGGTTTCCATGTATTCATCCTCTATAGTTGAAAGCCCCACCACGAACTATCTCTTTCTCATCCAACTAACTTCTCCTCCAAATAGGTTAAACACATAGCCACTAGTAGATCTTCTTTGATCTAGATCTCCAACCCAATTTGCATCAACAAAACCACGTATATTGAAAAATCTGTCCAATCTTTGTCTTCCTTTGTAGCATAAACCATAATCACTAGTGCCATGCAAATACCTGAAAACCAACTTCATTGTTGTCCAATTATCCTTCCCTAGTTTTGACATAAACCTGCTCAATAATCCTACTACAAGTGAAATTTCTGGTCGGGTACAAAATATTTCTTACATCTCGCTACAATTTCACTCAGAGATTGAAAATGAGGCCTGCCTTCTTCCTCTTCTTTTGTCTTGGAACATTGTTCAACGAATAACTTTACATATATAGGAATAGGAATTGTCACTAGTTTACTATCTTGCATATTAAACCTTTGCAATATTGTCTTGATGTACTTCCTCTGGTTTAACCAAACCTTTCTCTTTTCATAATATCGTTTAATTTGGATGCCCAAAATATAGTTTACAACACCAAGATCCTTCATGTCAAATTTAGATGATAATTGGGTCTTCAAATCCCGGATAATTTCTTTTTCATTTCCAATCAACAATATATCATTCACATCCAAAAATAAATAAATAACATGGTCACCAATTAATTTAAAATACATAGAGTGATTCGCTTTGCTCCTTGTGAAGCTAAGTCCCTGTACATATGTATCAATTTTTTGATACCACTGCCTTGGTGACTGCCTTAACCCATACAAAGGCTTTTTAAACCTACATATTAGTTCTTTCCTACCCTTCACCATAAATCCATCTAGTTTCTTCATGCATATCTCTTCTTTTAGATCCTCATGAAGAAATTTTTTCTTAACATCCATCTTTTCTACCTCCAAATAAAAATAAATAAAAATAGATAAAAGTAATCTAATAGAAGCTAATTTGGCAAGATGATAAAATATCACCAAAATCAATTCCCAAGACCTAGAAATAACCTTTTTTTACCAATTGAGATTTGTATTTAGCCACCTTTCCTTTTGCATTCATCTTCTTCTTAAACACCCATTTACTTCTAATGGGTTTCCTTCCGGCCCGAAATTGCACCAAATCTAAAGCCTTGTTTTTATGGGGTTCATTTCTTTGCTCATAGATCTCACCACAAGTTTTCCATCCTCTGAATCGGGTGCCTGCATGAAAATTTTGCGATCATCTTTAGTAATAAAAAAAAAAAAATCGACAAAAAAGTAGATGGACTATACTATTATACTATCTTTGGTTGCCTTCACCCTCTTGAATTGATCTCCTCAAAATTGGAGTGTGTGGCTCTTCCTCTTATGATTCTTTTTTTTGTTGTACATTATGATTCTTCCTCATTCAATTCAATCGGTTTTACACAACCTTCCTTATTTCTAGGTTCCAAATATTATAACCTTTTAAAACATCCTTATACCCAATAGAGATGCACCTTTTATATTTACTATCCAGCTTGACTCTTTTATCCTTTATAACATGTACATATGCATCACAATTAAATACCGTAATATGTGTGAGAGAGGGTTTCTTACTAGTCCCTACCTCAGGCAGAGTCTTATCCTCCAACGTTGATGATGATGATATTTTAAATAGGTATGATGCAATATCTACTGCCTCTTTCTAGATTTCTTGTCCTAAGCCAACACCATTGAGCTGCTTCTTTCATTTTCCATCAACATCCTGTTGATTCGCTTTGCAACTCCATTTTTTTGTGGTGTGTATGGAGTAGTCTTTGTTTGTGTTATACCACACTTCTTACTTAACTCTTCAATTTTTCTCTTGAAAAACTCTCCACCATTATTTTTCCTTAATAACTTAATATCCCTCTCCATCTGATTTTCCAATAGAGCCTTAAATTCTTTAAACTTGAGAAAAACTTCATATTTTTCCTGAGGAAATATATCCGTGTATTCCTTGAGAATTAATCTATAAATGATACATAGTACACAAACAAACCCAGTCATGGAACAAAAATAGGTCCAAACACATCACATAAGCTCTAATATCCCTTGTGCCCTCTTCGCACCAGAGAGGCAACTCACCAACTCTACTTCTCATATACACAATGTTTATAGAAATCGAAATCGAGAGAGAAAATAGACATACGTTCTCCCATACCATTACCATGTAGTATTAGAAAACCCTTCTCCCTAATCAATCCAACTCTTTGATACCACAACATATTATTTTCTCGAGAGACCACAAGATTTTCTCTTCCACTTTCAGGAACCATAGAACTGTTGCATCTATCAATAATATTGATACCTAAAAACTTGTAAAAAGTTCCAATCCAAGCTCCCCAAATCAATACCATTGCTCCTCCAACCATCTTGCAAGTATATTTCTCGAACACTATTTTTACACCTTCATGATCACGCTTTCTTACAAAAATTAAAATTTTGGTCAATGCAGGAATGTGTAGAACATCAAGAAGTGTTGTAATCCTTCCACCTTGCAACTTCAACCCGTGTCCTATGACTCTGGCCTTCCTGTCATCTCTTAGGAAGACATCACTTCCATCATATTTCTCATACTTGTAAAACCACTCTCTATGGGGAGTGAACTGATCGTATGCACCTGATTCAATCAACCATGCCTCAAGATCTATGTGTGTACTTGAAGGAGAAGCCAAGAATATATTCCCACCTTCATCCGAGGTCATTTTAGATTCTGCATAAGGAGAAACATCAAATCCCTTTCCTTTATGAAGAGTTTTAGATTTAAAACCCTTTTTTAGTGCCCTTCATTTCCACATTTCTAGCATACCTTTACAAGTTTTCTTATAGATTTAGATCTCCCTCTAGATTTAGATATCCCACTTGAGAATTTTTTTTTTTTTTTTTTGTGGGGAGGGACTATCCTCTTATAGACAAGGCATCTCCACTTTGGCTCTTCATATTTTCCCATCTCATTTCCTTAGACAACAAGGATGAGACTATTTCATTAAACTTAAAGGTAGTTGTATTGCTACCTATAGCAACACCTAGAGTATACCACAGGTATGTAGGAGAACAAAATATACCGATGCCCTTATCTTAGTCTAAAATTTTCATATCAACAAATAAAAACCAAATTAACACAATATTAAAGGAATTTAGATGCTCTATTGCCAAGTCTCCATCCTTCATCCACATGTTATTCAACCTTTTCCACAAGAAAAATCTATTAGTTAGAGACCTAGATTGATAAAAAGACCGTAACTTGTCCCACAAAACCTTTTTTGTAGCTTCCCATGATACTTTCAACAATACTGAATCTGAGAGACACATTCGTATTATGCTCTTTACCTTCCAATCTAATTTTTTCCCATTCTTCTACTGACATTCATGTTGGTTTTGTACCTAGATATATAGTGATTAACTAATATATATCCACGAAAAATCCTCCATGTTGAGCTTCCACAGCTAAAAAATCCATCCATTGAATTTTCTGATTTTTATATTTCTGCTAATTTCCATATTCTTTCATTGTAAGAATTGATCCCTTAAATCTCCCACTATAAAAGGGTGTACCAAAGGCCCAAGAAAATCCCTCAACAAAACTGGCTTCCCTTTGGAGCTGAAACAAATCTAATACTAAATTCAGGTTTTAACCCTATACATAAATTACTTGCGCGCGAATTCTTAAAATAAAAATTAAATAATGGAAAGAACATGAAAAATATAGACCGAGACTTCTCCTCGAACCCAAACCAAACTAGATCGATTCTTCATTATATTCCTTTAAATTTTACATTACATTACATGCATGTCGAAGCATTCATAAAACCCAATCCATTAATACTTGATTAGAACATAACCATAATTCCCTTGAGTGGATCTACGAAATACCATTGGGAAAAATCATCATGCCCAAAACCATGTGCAAAGCCATGGGTAGGTCCACTCACCATCCTTGGGTCCGCCCCCATACTTGGGTCCACATAAAAGGAAAACATAGTTTCTATCCTTTCGACCCCATACAATGGGTGGTAACTTCCACCCCCCATATGACCCCCCTATTGCACTTGAAACAATGTAATAACACATGTAACCAATCATGGAAAGAATATAACACATACCCAATGCTAAATACACTTTTATATAATACTATTGGCTAATATTGTGTGTTAATATCATTTATTAATATGATTTGGGTTAATACTATCTGCTCGAACAACCATAGCTCATTTAACTCTTTCTTAACATTCTAGAAGCATGAAGAAGTCAATATCTCTTTCTCTCTCTCTCTCTCTCTCTCTCTCTCTCTCTCTATATATATATATATATATATATTATTTAAATATTATTTTATATCACATCTAAAAATCTCCCACTTAGATCAAATAGAATATTGAGTGAATATTTTTGCCATAATTTTTATCTCATTGTTACTAATCTTTTCTCAAGACACATTTCACCATGTTTGCATCATCTGAGTCAATGCTCTCAAAAAATTATTCTTATCTCTTGGAAAAATGTTTTTTAATATATCATATCTATTATCATCATTGTGTATTTTCTTGAACTATTAAGCAACCCGTCATCTAGCACTTCACAAATTTAATAATATATTTCATCAATATGTTTTTGTCTTAAAACAATATGTTGGGTCTTTCTCAATGAATGGTGCTCTGGCACCACAATGTAGCACACATTTGCTTGATTTATTCCTAACTCTCACAAGAATTTGCATGCACAAAATCTCTCTATAGGCTTCCATGAAAACTATGTGTTATGCCTCTATTGTAGAGGGGAATACTAATTTTTGCATTCTAGACACCCATGATATTACTACACTTGCAAAAGTATATAAATAACTAGAAGTGAAATTTCGAGTTCTGACATCTCTAACAATATTCGCATTTATATAACCGTCAAGCATAACATCATTAGTATTACAAAAATATAAAAAATAATGAATAATACACTTGATATGTATTAAAATCCACTTTACTACTTCCAATGTCCCTTTTTCCTGGATTTCCAAGGAATATGTTCACTACTACCACTACATGTGAAATATATGTTTAGGTACATACCACGACCTTTGACGAATTAAAGAAGAATAACATTCAATCATCAGTTTTGGCATTACCAAACTTGTAACAACTTTTCAAATTGGAAATATATGTGAGTGGGTATGCTATGGGAGTAGAGTTATGTAGAGAGAAAGGCCTCTATGCTAATATTTTGAAGTATTTAATGGGAAAATTCTTAGCTACCCTACCTAATACAAGAAGCTATATGCCTTGGTGAGAGATGTGTAGAATCAAAAACACTATATGATGGGAAAAAATATAATAATCCATACAGATCATTAGCCACTAAAATATTTGAAAACCCAAAATAAGCTACAAATAAGAAGGAATTACAAGTGGATGGGGTTTTTATAGAGATTTTGTTTATTGATCAAGTATATAAAGGGCAACACAAACAATTCGGACAACATTATTTTAATACCATTGACATGAATGACCACAACTTTGGGAACTTTGATGCACATTGATCCATTCACCCATGATCCATGCAAATATGCATATTTAGAGGATGAGGACTTCAAGCAGGTATGCCAGTATTTCAGAGCCAAAGTCATGTGCATGATGGTGAAAACAAATTTACTACCATATCCATGATGGGTTACTCTATAGGCTAGATAAATTATGTGCTCCTAAAGGTGAGATATTGCATTTGATTAGAGAGGCTGACAATTCTAAGGTTATAGAAAACTTTGGTGCAGAAAATCTAATGACCAACTTGCAAAAGTATCTGTAATGGCCCAAGATGAGAGAAGATGTGGCTAGGTTCATAAGAGGATCCATGTGTTATTTCACCAACAAGCATAGTAATGAGAAACAAGATCTATATCATCCCTTACTTGAACCCACTCATCCTTTGGAAAACATTAAGATAAAATTTTTGGGAGATTAACCAATAGCCAAGAAAATACATGAATAACTATTCATGGTAGTTGACATTTTTAGTGAGATGTGTGTTGTGATGCCTTGTAGAAACAATGCAAATGAATAAACCCCGCCCCAAGTAAGATTCGATTCTGATAGGCTTCTAGAACAAATATGTAGCATCCTACGAAAACAAACAAAATTTCCTCTTTGTTTTTATGAAAAATGTGAGAGATTTGTAAGCCTCTAGAAGGCATTATATCGTAGAGAAAATTGTTACTTATTAATGTTTGTTTCCTTTTTCTATAGGAAGCCTGTGAATTTTAGAAGGGGAATCAATGAAATGTACATCATGTTGATAGGGCCGAATAGAAAGAACATAAATTAGGCGAATAGGCTGTCAGGTTAGAGATGTCGTAGTATGTAATTTTATGTATTTTCAATCTAGGCATACAAGGTAGCAATATGAAGTCACGCTTATCTATTTTATCTATGCAGTCATTTTTTTGTCTCGATGGTTTCACCATGTTTTGAAATAGAGTATGAGGAGAGGTTGATTGTTGCCAAGATGCAACCATTAGAATTGCTTGAGATTTTTTCTCTACCAATTTAGATGGGTGGAGGCTCGTGTCTCTATTGTAGATGGATAACTTGAGATTGTTCTTCACATAGGTTGAAATGAGAAAGTGAGAGTTGGTATAGTATGAAGGATTTATATTCACAAAGACCAAGTGTGATGGTCATTTAAAGTATCGAGTGAAGGTAATCATGGGGTGGGACCCTACCTTCCTTGTTCGGTATTATAAATCATCGAGTATAGTCGGGACAAGCAGCTGAGTCCAGACTTGTGGAGACACAACATGAAGGTTGAAGAGGTCGATCACACGTGGAAGAATTTAATTCGAATGAATTAAAAATATAATAAAGTCTAATTATAGGATTAAATTTGAAAAAGGAAAATTGAATGTTAAGTTGCGACAATTAGTTGAAGACAAAGGGTGGGAAACATAGTAAAATAAAAAGATTGTAAAAGTAGGATAACATATTTTGATAAAAACTATTGTATGCAATTATAGCACAAAAAGTGTTATCATATCCACTAAGATGTAAGAACTATACCATTGTGACAACAATTGAGATTAATTAAGAAGATTACTAACAACTATCCCATTATGACTATAATTGAGATTAAATTATAATATTTCCTACTGCAGTTATGTCTTGAAAATTGAAAAAACTCACTTCAGATGCAAATAATAGAAAAATAAAAAAATTCATAACGTCACATTTACCCATTGAAGGCTATGTTGAAAAGTGTTATTAATTAATTTAATTTTCTAATAATTTTAAATTCTTAAGTTTTTTAGTTATTTTTACAAATTACAATAGAACTTTATTCCAAACAAATTATATTTATAATCAAAACCAATTGACTAATTTAAATTGAGAAAAAAATTTGAATGATCACAAAATCCACTTAACGTAATGAATAGGAACATAACTAAAAATAAATAATAAATGATGTGGACCCAAAAAGGAAAATACATATAAAGAAACATTATTGACCAATTCAATTCAGATTAATGATGACGATGTTGATGATTAACATCTTCTAAGAGTGATATAGTACATTAGACTTTAAGACGGTAAGAGAATACTTATAATTCTTTACCATTTTATTTCTGTGCTCAGAAATCATTAAGAGAAGAATTTCGATATCAACATATTTTTTCTAGCTTAGGAATTCAAGAATTTTGGTAGTGTGCGAAATATTTTTAAAAGTGGATCAAATGTGAGAATGTATGGAAAAATTAAGAAAAAATATTTTCATAATCAACCATCTTAGTGTCCCAAACGTGACAACCTTTCATCCCATGTTGTTTTGAGAATTGACCAATGCCCAATTTCACTATGAAGCTCATGAGAATTTTTTCTTCATTTAACAATGTTCATTTTATTCTCAATTGTAGTCAAGACAAATATATACTAATGATTTTTGAGATTAGGATTGATCACTTCCTTATAATATCTTACTTTTCTTTTTCCCGCTAAATCTTTATTAGCCCATAATTTCTCCTTAAATTTTGAAGTGATAATGATTTTAATATTATCATTATTTTGAAAATGAACTCCTCCTTTATCCTCCATGAATCAAACCAAGAATAGGCATCCTTATGCCATCCATGTTGGAGCCAAAGATGGGGCTTTTGGCCAGAGTTGGAAGAAAATTTAGAAAATATTTTCACTTCTATGTTGTTTAATTTATTCTTATAAATAATATACCTTGTCATAACCATTCTTTCAATGGGGTAAAGGCTTGATTGAATGAAAATGATAAGATAGGGATTATCTTCTTTAATATTGAGATTCTAGGATATAAACTAATTTTGGATATGTTTTATATTCCTCCATAACGTGTTAGAGATACTATGTACCTAGACCTCACATTCATATAAAATAAGAAGAGTGATGAAAATATAAAAATTAGAAATAATTTTGTAAATTAATAAACAACAAACATCATAACAATGCAAAAAAGAAATGACGTGGCAATGGGATGAGTAAAAAATGTTTTCACAACTGGAAAAAAGAATGATGTTGCAATGAAAAAAACACATGTTGACATTTAAATGCGATGAGAAAAATATTTTTTAATCATCATCAACCATGCTTAACCAGTTTAACCATGATAGGAATTTAATTCGCCATGGTCAAACATAGCAACCATGGTTAAAAAAGATAAAACAAGGTCAAATCATATATAATAACTACATTGTCAATGTGTTTAACTATGGTCAACAATGCTCAACCATGGTCAACCATAGTTAATATGGGAATCATGTTCAGTTGTGATATTCTATAGTCATCTATAGGTAAACACTCGCAATAGTAGTAAATCATATACACCATAGTAAGCCATGTACATCCATTGTGAACCAAATGTTGACCATAGTCAACAATGGTAAAACAAGATTACCATGATCAAGCATGGTTAAATAAGATCAAATATTTTTAAATATCATTAAAAAATATCATCATGTCTAACCCTCGTCGACCTTTTTTAGACATGGTTAAGTAATATCATCTATGGCCGAAAATGTTCATTTATAGGCAACCATAATCAATCATATTAAACAATGAAAAACATGGTAAATCACCATTAACCATGGCTAAATATGGTCAACCATGGTCAACATGGTAAATCCATAGATAGTTATGTTCAACATGAACTACCATGATCAACTATGTTTAACCACAGTCATGTATGGCCTTCAAGATCAAAAATCATCACACATTACCAACATGGTCAACCACATTTAACCATAATCAATCATAGTGAATTATAACTAAACAATTATAGGCCTGATTAAGCAAGGTATTTATTGGGAGAAATGGTCAACCATCTTCAACATGCGCAACCATGTTTATCATGTTCAATCCTGATCAACCACATTAAAAAATGGTTAGCATGGAAACGTATAGTTAACTACGGGAAATAATGGTTAAGCCATAGTCAATGTTTTTCACCAATACTCAAAATGGTGAATCACACTCGACCAAAGTCAACAAAAAGAAATATTTCTAGCCATGGACAAACATAGTCAATTATAATCTATCATAAACAAGTTTTTTTTAACAAAAATAGCCACTTCCATTAATAATCAACCATTTGTGGACCATAATCCACCCTTTTCCAGAACGATTTTATTATATTTATCTACATAAACCAAGGTTAACCATAGCCATGACTATGAATGATCAAGCATATTCAGCCATGGTAGTACATTCTAAAGCATAGTCCAATTCATAAAAATTAGATTAAAAAATGATCTCACATAGTCATCATGGTCAACCATACTCAACCATATTGAACATGGGTATCATGGTCAACCATAGTCAACATGGGCATCATAGTTAACCATAGACAATGATAATTAACCATTATCAACATGGCCTTCATGGTGAACAATAGTCAACCATAATCATCTATAGGTATACATTGTCAAATAAAATCAACATCGTAGTGTGGTAAAAATATGGATATCATAGTGTGATGAACAACACATGATGTCACAATGTGATATTGCGACATGATGAGAAACACAAGTTGATTGAACGAAAAAAACATGTCACACTTGGAAAAAACTAATTTTGCAACATGATGAAGAAAAAAGAGACATACTATGTGATAAAAAACAAAGAACATCACAGTGTGATGAAAAATAGAAAACATTAGAATAGGGTAAGCTACAAAAATGATCACAATGCATCAAACAATCAATGTTATTGCAATGTGACAAACAATATATGTTGTTGACATGTGACTAACAACATATGTTGTTACAATGCCATGAAAAAGAGATATTGCTATAATGTGACTTATAACAATTGACGTCTCAAAGTCACAAGTCTTGTAGCACTGTGATAGACAACAAAAAATGGGGCAATATGATGAACACCAAATATTGTCACAATTATCAAAATAACAATGTTTTAATGCTATAAAAAAATATTGACAACAAAATGTAATGAACAAATTCACCATCAACCATCATTAACGATTATAGACTAAGTAAACCATTGTTGGCACATGGTTGGGCATGGTCAAACATAGTAAACCAAGGTCATTCAAGCACAAGCATACTCAGTAATAGATAATAAGGAAACCATGTACACGACAACCAACCATGGTAAAAAAAGTTAAACAAGGTGAAGCAATCTCAAATTATGGTCTACGTGGTGAACAAGCTTAATTATGGTAAACCATGTACAACCATGGTCAATATAGTCTAACATAGTCAACCATAGTTAACATGGGAATTTCACTATGAGCCATGCTTGACCATAATAATCTATAGGTAAATATTGAAAACCCTTGGTAAGCATGTACATCCATAATCAAACATTTGCACCCATTGTCAACCATATGTTGGCCATAGTCAAACATGGTTAAAGAATTTCAAACATGGTAAAACATTATTAAATGATCCCAACTACACCTAAGCAATGCCGACATGTCCAACCATGGTCAAGGTTTTTCAAACTTGTTTAAAAAATCTCATGTATGGTAAAACCATGTTAATCAAGGGTAAACCCCAGTCAACCATAGTAGACTATGGAAAACATGGTCAGCCACCATGAACCATCACCAAATATGGTAAACCATGTTAAACCATGGTCAACATGGTATAATAATGGACAACTATGTTCAACATGGATTACATGTTCACCCATGGTAAACCAAGGTCAAACATGCTCTATGTGAAAAAATATCATCAAACATTGTCTCTTTGGTCAACATGTTCATTAACATTCAACCATAATCATTCATAGTCTACTATAATTAAATAATTACTACCATGGTCAGCCATAACTTTCCCATAGTTAACCATATTCAACCAAGGTGATCCAAAAAATGGTCAACATGGGCAAAACATGGTTAACCATTTTCACCCATACTCAACATGGTGAATCATCGTCAACCATGATCAACATTAGGAAATATGGTCAACCATGATCGACCATTATTAATTATAATATGTCATATATAGCTTTAGTTTAATGTAGACAACCACTGTCACTCATAATCAACAATTTTCTAGATAAGAATACACCCTTCTCAAATAAATTTACTATTTAACCATAGTAAAGGAAGGAAAACTATAGGCATGACCATGACTAATCAAACATAATAAATTGTGGTCATCCATTTCAAAACATAGTCAACATGGTCAACATGGTTAAGATAGCCAAACATGGTTAATATGACCAAACATGGTCAACCTGGTTAAGATGGCCAAACATTTTTAACCAGGGGAAAATAGGGTCAAACATTTGTTCATTAATTGAAAAATTGCTAATTTTTTTTAATAATGGCAATCCATGGTCACTCGTGGTTAACTAATCCTCCCCATGCACATTAGCGATCAAGTAGCACAATCACATTAAGGAAGTGGTTGATATATGCAAGTTGGGATTATTTTCCACCTTTTCTAAGCCAATCAGCGACATTAAAAGGTGGAAAATTATGTCAATTACTAATGTAATTGTTCTAGTTTCACCAAGAGGCCCATTATTCAAGCCAGTATGAGGTACATGTTTAATTCCTTTCTTTCTCAACATTGATTTGACATGTGTCCATTTTAAAATAAAAATAAAATGTATTTTAAGTTGAAAAAAAAATGTCGGCTATAATAAAAACCAACGGAATATACATATTTGGTTAGTTTTAATTAAAAGCTTCACAAAACATCAATAATCCTACTCTCACTATGATTTCTAGGTTTAAATGTTTTAGAAAAGAAAAAAAAAAGTTATATTTTCCTTATAAATATTTCAATATAAAACTTAGATAATCAGTTTGAATATCCATGTTAAGTAATATATTTCAATACAAACTTCATATATATGTATATATAGAGATAAATAATATATATAGTAAAATATTTCAATACTCAAAAGGAAGAAGTAATTAAAAGTAAAATAATTCAGTGCATTCCTCATAAGAAGTAGATGTGTCATAAATAAAATATTTTACTAGGTAAAGTTAAGTAATATTGAAGTGTATTAAAAAATGATAACGTGGTAAAATATTTCAATGCCCATGTTAAGTAAAATATTTCAATGATAACTATGCATATATTATAATCATCCAATTTCTTAACCTCATGTATTCAGTGAATATACTTTTATAAAATAAATATGGGTTGAGTTATGGGACACAGATTCCAGACACTGAGGGGGATAATTGCTTGGGATTTCAATTGTTGTGACAACTAAGGAGGTTGGTACGTATGCACTCTAAATAAGCTAGAGCATGTCATTAAGAGGAGGATGGAAAAGAGGAAAAGCGTCAAAATTCATTGGAGGAGAAGGCAACCAAGAGAGGAAAACATTATTGAGAAGCTATGCCATAATGCATAAGTGAACAGGGGTTCATTGGGTTGCAATTAAAAATACAATAAAGGGGGATACATGGCATGAACTCACACACAAGGAAGGTTCTACAAAACCTATCGAAAAACATGAGAAGAACCATCATGGACAAGAAAAAAAAGGGGAGAGAGACACATATAAGGAATTAAAGAAAGGATCTCTGTAGAAAAAATGGAGGAGATAGTTTCAGTTGGAAAGGAGTCAGGGAGAAAACCACTCCAGGAGGGGGAGAAATTCCCCCTCGAGTACCTAATGGCCAAAGGGTGGACATGGTGATTCTCGAAAAATCATGAAGAGCTAGGGTTGAGGAATTTCTCCTAAAATACTCCTAGGGTATTTTTGGGCGACATTATTACTATATGTTTGATTTTGTTGTGTTATGGAGTCTCCAAGTCGGGTGGAGACAATGAGTCTCTAAGTTCCATGTGATTTTGCTAATTGCAACTCAGTTGGAGGGTGGAGGTGGAAAGGCCTCTGGAGTCCCTCAAGAAATTAAATATTGTGTTCAACCCTTTAAGAAAAATGTCCCTCAGTTAATGGAATCTAGCTTGGGATTGATAATTGTAAGTGAGGACTGACTATAACTATATATGGTTGGCTGCGGTGTCATAGTCCCCTACTCAGCGGCCCATCACTCATAAGATAAGCGTTTCTTATGTATTTCCTATGTTAATGAACACGCCTTGTATTTCAAGTTTGAAATTATTTCATTAGTACAGGAGACGTGGTTGGTAACTCTTATTTACAGAGTTTACTAGTGCGTTGTGTTATTGTTTTAAAGATGGTGTGATAATATGTGAGAATATTTGTTGAACATGAAATTAATTAGTATGAGCCTTCTTCTTTCTTAATTCACAATTTTTACTAAGTTGATTTAAAGCTTTCATTTCATGGTGGTGTTCCAATGCGACAATATGGAGGATTTCCTCTTCTTTTATTCTTATTGAACTAGTATTCTAGGTGAAATTATTTTCAATTCTTTAGTGATGCATACCCTGGTGTTGGGATTTCACATCCATTTATCGAGAAATTAGTCTAAAAAATTAATATCCTGTGTTGTATGAGGCACATCCTTACGAGCTTGAATGAATTCACTTTAATTTTTTGTCTTCCATATAAATATGCATCCTCGCTATGCATTTGTTAAGTTGGGGTCTCACGATTGGGAATTTTCTCTTTACACGAATATGGCTTGGGAAAGTCCATGCTTACATGGCTTGTTTCAACCATGGTATTCACCTTGATTGTTACTCCATAGAGGATATTCATATTTTTTGGAATTTCTGTTATTAAATTTCTTGGGATCCTTATTCAAAAATATGATATTTTTGCAAGCTTGTGTTATTTCCAGTTAAGTGTATGTGCATATGGTGCAAAATATGTGTACATAAATGTTAACTTTTAAAGAAATACAAGAGTGGTGGCAGATGAAAATCAATAACCATCATAATAATTAAGCAAAGAGAAAGATATTATCCATTACATAGGCTAGAGCATGCTTGTTCACGGAAATTGCCAGAAAAAATTATTGAAGCACTTACTGCTAAAATAAAGAAATAACTCGACGACGTCACTCATGCAACAGACAGAAAAGATATTAGACGACTTCTAAGAGGAATAAGTGATGGAAGAATGAACTTATATTGATAGAATTAAAAAAACGGTTTTTCTGATGATTTCAGGTTCTTTTGCACTACACCGATTTTATTACATAAGTTATCCTCGATAGAGAGTTGGACATATAGTCAAATATCCACCATCATTGGAGTAAGAAGCAAATTGAGATGGGTAAATTTCTTGACATGCCAAAATTTTATTATTCAATTATGTAATAAGAGGGTGAGATATTTTAAATATTTTATTAATTAAATTGTTTAGTTTAATAAATTAAGAGAAAATTGTAAATGTAGGGGATTTTTTTAAATATTCTTTAATAATTAAAGGATATGAGTGGAGTGGAATTAGGTAGATAATATAGGGAGTAGGAATTCCATTTATGGGACTTTGTTGAGTCTAAAACTAGAATAAATTTAAATTAGATTTAAATTGAGATTTGTGTGGAGGAATTTATGGAGGGAATTCATTATTTATGTATATATAGCAGAGTGTGAAGTGAGGAGTACAGAGAATCAGAAAGATGGTTTGAAGGGCCGCGAGCCAAGAGGCACCCAATGTAATATTTGGCCTAAGAGTTTTTCTGTCTTAATATCAGTATTTTTTTTACTGTATGGCTCTCTTTCTCTTTATGCATGTATTTTGGGCAGCATCTATTGTTATGTTTAATGAAGAATTGAGAGTTTTCATGCTGGGTGAAGTAATATGTGTTTATATGCTAGGATTCTGATTTAACCAAGAATCCCTGCATCATTTGGTATCAGAGCTAAAACATGCATGTTTTGAATTTGCAAGTATATTAACATGAAAATTGCAGGAAGAACCTGAATTTTACATCATTGGTGAAGTCGAGTTGGGCAATGTACTAGAAACTCGAGCTGTGATTTGAAGGAAGGACGGCATTAAAGTGAGAATGGACCAACACAGGATCATTTCATAAAGGATGCAGAGTGAGCTCTCATGCTCGTTGAAGCTTGTCAATAGCGTGAAACAAAACGGACCTACATGAGCAACGAAGGCGCAGAGGCCTTACCCAGCAATCGGAGGGAAGTGAATAAACGAATGCGCAAAGGTTTTATTCAACCATCATAGGGATCAACCGTTGTAAGATTGATCATTAGATAGAGGTATGAATGAAACCGAAATGCTTTGTAAATAGAACGGAACTTGTAATTTCTGTGTAGTGGTTTTCAAATCTACGTTTTTTGTGAGCTGATCGGAATCTGTTGAATTGACACATTAACAACCTGATGCCTGATGAAATAAATGACGGTTTAAAGTATGCGTTCGACACAAGTGATTCACCAGAATTGCAATCGATTTATAATTGCGGTTGACCACGGTTACTGTGATGGTTTGATGTGACCACCTATTTCAATCATAATGCAGAGATTATGCTGTCAACAACCGATTCTTCAATTCCATTGTTATATACATACAAATGTTCCCTTAAAAGTTCAAATTGTTTTCTTCATGAAGTTTATATAATAGCACTGAAACGTGAAGACTGTGCGTATTTTCCATCCTCAAGCAACTAATGTAAATTAAATGTGACAACCCTAGCAAGGTGCATATCAATTTTTTGGTAAAATACTCTTATACTTATGTGAATTTAACTTCATAAGTAAATGAGAGCTGTGCGTGAGTTTTTATGGTAATAGTGTGATGGTTTTTTGGGGAAATTTGGATTATAAAATCATTCTATTTTCAAGAGAAGAAGGAATCGAATCAGAGTTAAATCTCTAGTTATTTAAAGCATGGAAGATTGATTTTTGGATTAATTTCACGAAGAATTGCATCAGCCAAAGAGATGTGCTCATGGAAACAAGCGAAGAGATTGAAAAGTTTGGGTGAAATGGTATTTTGGTAAAAGGGATTGTATTGCGTTGGAGGTATGGTCGGTTTCCTGGAATATATTTTATGTGAGTTTCTCATTCAAATTCATTTTACAAGAAGCTATTCATTTAAACACACAAGAAGCCATTAATTTACTTTCACATAAAATTTGCATGGTTAAACTCATAAGTGACTATTGATTGAGGTGAAATTAAATTGATATTATAAAGCATGGTGGGGAAAAATGGTGAGTTGTTGCAAATGGTTTTGAGTGGGTAATATATGGTTTCATAAAATCATGTGTTGGTTTTGAGAATGCATAATTTCATAATTTAATTTTATATTTTTAAATAGGAGAGTTGTGAGAAGAAGGATTTATAAAGTGTGAAAAGGAGTTTATATTATTTTGGTTTTTTTTTTTGTAAGAAGTGGATTGTGTGGTATAAGAAGTGGGATAATTAATGTACTAGTGTCAAAGTTGAAGTCAAGGTTGTATATCATGAAATAAAAGGAGTCTAGTACATTATGTTAAGGTCAAATTCAATTGCTTTTTTGAGAAGATTTTTTTCAAAATTGAAGAAAAACTCGAGAGATTGAGATGGGGAAATTTGGCTTAAGCTAAGAGGGGAGATTGTGCGTACTTTGAAGGTTTCTAAAATTTTTTTGCTGGGAAATATTTATGTTAGAAGATTGCTGGGAAGAGATTTATATTGCTGGGGAGAAATGGACCTTGCGCGTTCAAAGTAAGTCTATAGAGGCTTGAATGTATTCCTAAAAGAATACACAAGAGAAGGGTTGGATAATTTCAACCACAAGAAGACTCAAGGTAAGTGCTCATTGAATGAATCAATATTCATTGAGTAGAGGTATTTTAAAATCTGGATGATTAAATTTCCTTTCCATACTTGAGAATATGATCTTTTGTAAATTTTATGAAAGTGTGGAAATGTTGCAAATGCGGAGGTATAAATGAATGGGAAAATGTGCTAATCCTGGGTGATATGAAGGCAAACATGCATGTTTATATGAGGAGGTTTATTATGCATAGTGTGATGATTTATTATGCATAATGTGAATTCTTCACAGTTTTGGTTGTCATTTTGGACCAAATCCTGTAGTTGGGAAAAGAAGAATTCTTTTGATTGGTGATTGAAAATATAATTGCTTGATGTTGTAAACCTTTGTTTTTACCATCATGTGAAGAAATTTAAGGAGGTGATATTTAGGATGAACACAATGTACGGGTTGTACATCGAAGAGGTTGCTTGTTCTCTGCACACAGGGAAAGAGATGTGAATTGATGTTGTATGGTGCATAAAAGTGTAGGGAAATGTTTGCGTTATGATGACGAGCTTGTGAGCATGTGATTATTTACAGTGACAAAGATGGCACAAAAAAATGGAAACCAAAGAGTTAAGACTAGAGAGAGAGAGGTTTATTAATAACCTTAACAGGACATGAGGTATGATAATTCAGGAAGGTAATTTTAAACATTGAAGATTGAATGGTTTATTTATTTTCACCTTAAAATAAATCTTGAAGAACCTGAATGGCATTTCGACTAAAGACTTCAGTATCATGTGAAATGATAAGGGAAAACTGATGATTTTTCATAAGAATGAAGTATGAAAGAGGGTGAAGATTGTATAGCTTGAAACATCGTATACATGATTACCAGGTGGAGTCTTGAAGTGAAAATAGATGTTAGAGTCAAATGAAAGTTTGGATAGTTTGAGCTGAGATTGAGTATTTTCATCCAAGATGAAAAATTGGTGTAATTTTGAAGTCAAAGAGTCATAGGTTAAGTCAAGAGTCTGAATGTAATGGGGTGCATGATTGGTGGAGCATGACACCCAAAGAATTGGTCATTGTAACACATGATTTACTAAAGTGTTGTTTGCAACAAAGTGAAGCAAGAGAGTTACTAGAGACTGGTTCCAAGACAGAGAACCAAGAGAAGCCAAGTGCAGGAGGAGAACTTGCATCTTGATGAATGGCAAGTGTGAAGGATTTTTGAGAAGTGGATTAAATGAAGTCCACACGTGAACAGATGTAGTTCACAAAGAAGGGGAAGATGATTGTTGATAGTAATTTCTGAAGATCTAATGAAGACCACATCAGAGGGAAGAAGAAGGAAAATGCCAAGGTAAGTGGCATATGTGAACAATTGACGGATGAAAAGTACGAGCGGGAGAAGGCTGAGATAACAATTCACCTTAAATTGTTAATGGAGTTGTTGCAGGAAAATGTGAAAGGCCAGACACATGGTTGGACCATGAGAAAGAAGGTAAAGTGGTAGAAGCTACATTAAAAAAGGGAAAAGCAGGTAAACATACAATTGGCAGAATAGCTAAGGAAGCTCGAGCAGATGTTGAGTTGTGAAGAACTCATATAAGTTGAGTTAAAAATGGATGTTTCCATTTGTGGCCTGGAACAGGATGAAATTCTGGGTGAAGAGATCAGTAAGGAAGATCTCATGAATTATTGGGATAGTTCAGAAGCATCTGAAGATGTGTTGGTGAGAGAAACAGATGAGGCCATGAAGCCTTACATTTTTTCTCACAGTTTATCTATGTTTGCAGGATGTGTGAAAGATGGTGAGCAGTCTGATGGAACTGTCACAAAGGAAAATGAAACTCTTGAGCTAAAGTCTGGTAGAGAATTCCTTTCAGCAAAGGAAGGTATTGATTTGTTACAACAGGAAGAAATCATAGATGAATTCTTGTTTGGGGTAAGATAGCAAGTCGAAGCTGTTATGGAACAGGAAAAAAATGGAAATGTCGAAGAAAAATTCCAAGGAGGTAAACAAATGTATTTGTTTAATGAAATTGCTGATGAAAGTTTACAATGTAATGGTGCTGAAACTAGGACAACTCAAGAAGATTGCCAGAGGAAGAGTGAAGGTAGTGATGAAGTGCTGAAAAGATTTCATATGGAAATCAAGTTTTTGGAACGGTGGCTGAAGGAACCTGATGGCAAAGAAAAACTTGCAGAACATGATCCAGAAGAAATTACAGTTACTATGCATGATAGAGATGAAATATTTTAACATTTATGGAGTTGAATGAATGTTATAAATTTTCAAATAATGATGTAATTGTAGGTATAGAACACGACATTAACAAATATGATGTCGAAATCAGAGAAATCGAGCAGAATTTATTTGGCATTGAGATGGAAGATCAGAAGCAGCGAGGGAGTTATGCCTGTAGGGACATAAAGGAAACAGTGAATCAGTAGGATGAAGATGGAAGCAGCCAGTAGTTAGGAACAAAATCTATTGAAGTCCAGAAAGTCGATGATGAGGGATTGATGCCTGAAGCATCAAAAGAGACTGACAGGTCTTACCTTTTTAAAACTAACAATTTGTTGGTGAATGCAGGTACAGTACCAGACGAGAGGGTTGTTTCTATAAAAGCAATCCAAGACTATAGTTGTAATCAAGAAGGAGTTCTTGATTATTTTCTATTGCAGGAAGTTGAGTATTTAGCTCAGTTGGAGACGAAAGAGTTCGACAAAGAAGAATTAATCCAAGGAATTGGCAAAAGAAAGTGTTGGAGAAGCTGATGGAATCCGATCGACAAAGTGAATGATGAGTTACCAAATCGAGTTGATACTTCAAAGGACCAGCGGCAGAACAGAGTTTGGAATCCTGGAGGGAGCAAGTCATCAAGACTTGTGGTTGTCGCATTGTTACAGAAAAGCAACAGACCTCATAGACAGGAGTCTATGGGAACTTCTCTACATGGGGAGTTTGATGCAGGAGCATCCAAACCAAATTTTCATTATTCAATTATGTAATAAGGGGGGTGAGATATTTTAATTATTTTATTAATTAAATTGTTTATTTTTAATAAATTAAGAGAAAATTATAAATGTGAGGATTTTTTGTAAATATTCTTTAATAATTAAAGGATATGAGTGGAGTGGAATTAGGTAGATAATATAGGGAGTAGGAATTCCATTTATGAGACTTTGTTGAGTCCAAAACTAGAATAAATTTAAATTAGATTTAAGTTGAGATTTGTGTGGAGGAATTTATGGAGGGAAATAAATTCATTATTTATGTATATATAGGTTTTGTGAGGATGAGAGACAACTGAGTGTAGTGAGAAGTACAGTGAGAGTGAGATATGGTTTGATCGGTCGAGAGCCATGAGGTCGCCCAATGTAATATTTGGCCAAAGAGTTTTATGTTTTATTATCAGTATTTTTTTGTGGCTCTCTTTCCTTCATGTGCATTTTTGAGCTGAATATTTTTATGATTTTAATGAATAATTATTGAGAGTTTTCATGTTGAAGAAGGAGTGTGTTTTTTATATGCTAGGATTCAGATTTAACCCAGAATTCCTGCATCATTTGGTATCAAACACAAAAGAGGCATGTGGTTAATTTCGAAAATAAAATACTCATATGAATCACCCTCATGAGCCAAGAGTAGAGTCGAGTTAAGGGCTAATGCTTTGTGAGAAATAAACAAAGAAAAAGAGAAAACAAAGAGAGAAGTTCGGGAGCGTGAGAGCGATGATGCATGGGACTCTTCTAAAGGTGGAAGACAACACCCAAATTCTAGAGGCATAACACCTCCCGCTCCAACCAGAAATGATAGTCTACAATTAAGCCCTACGAGGCATGTGGACAATGTGACTCTCGGCCAACAATGTTGCATTCCTCGATCACTAACTATCAAGTTCCATTATCATAGAATTCCTCCACTAAATACTTCATATTAATCAAGAACCTCCCATTCTCTGATGAAGAGGGAAAATTATGAGATAGAGTTGAAATTGAAATTCTCGTAGTAAATCAAATTTGGATAGACAATAAAGAAAATGAATATATATATATGATATTTGATTGATCATGGTCAAACATAATTAATTATAAACATTTTTACTTAAGTGTACTCAATCATAGATAATATGGAAAACTATGTGCAGGATGACAAACCATGATCAACCAAACTCAAACAAGATCAAACCATGTCAAATAATGGTCTACATGGTAAACATGCTTAACTATGTTAAACCATGCACAACCATAGTCAATTTGGTCAAACATAGTCAACCATAATCAACATGAGCATCATGATTACCCATGGTTGACCACTATCATCTATAAGTAAATATAGGTAACGGTTGTCAACCATGTACATCCATAGTGGGTTATTTACACCAATTTTCAACCATTTTTTGACCATAGTCAACCTTCTTTAAATAATTTAAAACTTGGTCAAATATGGCAAATAAGCTCACCCACAATCAAACAATGTCAACATGTCAATAATGGTCAACCTTTTTTAAGCTTGCTGAAATAATTTCATCTATGGTCAACCATGTTCATCTAGGGTCAACCATAATCAACCATATTAGGCCATAGAAAACATGTAAAATCACCATGAACCATCACCAAATATGGCCAAACATGTTAAACCACCATCAACATGGCCAACCCATGGACAACATGTTCATTCACATTCAACCAGGATCAATCGTAGTAAACTATATTTAAATAACTACAACCATGGTCACCATAACTTTCTCATAGTTAACCATTGTCAACTAAAGTGATCCATGGGAAAATTGGTCAACTATAGTCAAAAGATGGTTAACCATTTTCAACATACTCAACATGGTGAACCATGTTCAACCAAAATCAACAGTAGGAAATATTGTTATCCATGATCAACCATGATTATCATTGACAACTTTAGTTTAATGTACACAATCACACCAACCCACAATCAACCATTTTGTTTATCATAATCCACCCTTCTCAACAATATATATATTTGGTTAGTTTTACATAAAATCATCATAAAACATCAATAATGCTACTGTCACTATGCTGGTTGGGTTAAATCTCTCTCTCTCTCTCTCTATATATATATATATAAAAACAATTTGAATATCCATGTTAATTAATGTATGTCACTATGAAATTGATATATATGTACATAGAGACAGAATATATAGAGAGACTAAAACATTTCAATATCCAAAACAAAGAAAGAATTATTGAAAGAATAAGTGGTAGATGTGTAATGGTCAAGAGCATCTTAAGAGGTTCAAAACCAGAGGAGGTAGACTATGTATGTCTTCTTAGACTTAGTAATCAAATAGCTAAGCAGAGGTAGGTCCCTTGTCCCACAAAGAAGAGGGTCTCATACACCAATTTGGTGTCCCTTGGCCATGACCTTAAAATTGGATAAAAAATAGAATAGTAATTCAATTTTATTAAAATTGATATGGGACATTCAAAAAATATTATTAATAATATAAATATTTCATTTGGGTCATAAATAAAATAAAAATAAGATATGGTAAAATATTTCAATGTCCATTTTAACTAAAATATTTCAATGAAAACTATACATAAGTGTATATAATATAAATGATTTAAAAAAAAATCTCATGGTTAAAATATTTTAACAAATTTCAAAGTAGTGTTACATTTTGATAATTTTCTGGGTCAATTTTGTTTATATATATAGAGATGAAAGCCCTTTTTTATGTTTTGCATTTAAAATAGGTTTACATAATTTAAATAAGATAATTGTTTCAAAATCACAAGACTTATAATTCTTACTTTTAGCTCCCTCATCACCACTAGCTAGCATTAAGTTCTAGCCATTTTTATACTTTTCCAAAAGTATATCAAGTAGACATGATTTTATACAATGGATTTACTTATGTCATTAGGCATCTATTTTATAATAATGTTTTTATAATTTAAATTTGATTATCAATAATTATTAGCTAAATTGTAAGATAATTGTTTCAAAACCACAAGGCTTATCATTCTTAATTTTGGCTCCTCCATCACCACTAACTAGCATTAAGTTCTAGCCATTTTTATACTTTTCCAGAATTATATCAAGCAGACATGATTTTATACAAAGAATTTAGTTATGTCAATAAGCTTCTATTTTATAATAATACTTGTATAATTTAAATTTAATTTTCAATAATTATTAGTTAAACTAGAGGTTTAATTTGCATGAAATATTTTAGAATATTCAAATACAATATGCACAGATAAAAAAAGTTAAAATTTATCATTAAAATAATTATATCATTTTTTTAATTAAATTAATTAATTAAAAGCATATCCTATAAACAGTTATTATATGAAAAAACTTTTTTGATTTTAGGTTAAAAAATCCATATAAAAATAAATCAAAACATATATTTAACGTATGCGTTACGAATTAATGAGTATTGACATTTTCAAATATTTAGATTTTATAGTCTACCAGCCTCATCCTTAACCTTAAACTGGAGTATATAAAAGCTCCAATATCTTTACAATGTTTTGCACGAAACCCAACTTAGAAGTTTAATAAAGGATTTTAGACCCACACAAGTAGATTTTATTGATTTGCATTTACATTTATATAACACGAGTCTTCTTCATAAACGTTTGTTCTAAAATTTAATGCCTGTGGCTTGTCTAATTCATATAATAAGATAAAAAGTAGGAATGAAACGGAAGAGGCTGTGGTTAAACATCCCGAGTCATCATCTGTTCTGATTTTTTTTATTTGTAAAATAAAGAATTATAACACAATTCCTTCTCGAAGGTTAAATTCTGTGCTTTAGTCATAACAAAATGATTTTGAACCAGAAGCTAAATTTTCTTTTAAAGTCCAAACGAAAATGCAAACGTAACTATTTGTATTTTAACTTGCATACAACACATCGTCATATTTACCATTATATAACTTCCCACGTTTTGTTGAAAACGGGTACTGAGACGTTAGATACAGAACACGGGTACTGAGACCTTAGATTTTCGCCAGCAATGACATGAATGCAATAGTGATAGCAACAGCAGAAAACTAAATAAAAATTATGGAGGGCAATCGCAGGAATTGGGGTGGCGAAACTGGGCTGGAAAATTTAGTCGTATTGCCTGTTTCCACTGGCTTCGTTCATCTCCGCTGTTAAAGATCTGCTGGAAGATGGAGTTGAGGGATAAAGATAGGCGGGCTTGAAGTGAATGTCCTGCGCTGTATTATTACCAAACATGCCCGAGCTTCCCTTTGCTAGTATGTTGCCGTGCTCGATATGATCCCTCCCAAGTGATCTTCCATCACTCGAAGACTCAGCTGATGTTAACAGCAGATTTTTTCTACTGCCGCTGCTGCGGCATATTTGATGACTCTTTTCTCGCACAACAGCTCTGTAAATGTAAGGTATAAGTCCTTCCATTGATATTAGTTAGATCTTTATCACAGATTGCTAATGATTAAATACTGAAACACTTCGAGGGACAAGAGATTGATAGTCTGAATTTATACGAGAACAATACTGATATCACAATGTGAGATCCCGAAGGGTATGGTGTGATTTGGTATAAAAGGAGTGGAGAGGAGAAGTGTAAAGCGGTAAGTCACTCTGTCTGTGTGCTGCGCAGAGTCCCTTTTATCGTGCTGCTAGGCTGTTATCGAGGCCGCCGCTTGGTCAAGATAGAGCAATCCCTACATCTTTCAGTCAACCTACAACACTCCACATTGGATTTTCGAGTAACAATGTCAAGACGTGAAACGTCGACATTGTTACTAGAGCGAAACTTCCATCAGCACGCCACCACTAGAGTCGTGATTCTTGCTGGAAGGTAACTATCCGTATAACTCTCATTATCTTAATGAAGCAAAGTTATTTTTTGTCAAATCCCACGCAAAAAGAGAAAAATGTAACCTTTAAAAAAAAACGAAAAACGTTTAACATAAGCTGAATGATGAAGACGAAAAACGTTTGAATTAGAACAAGGCTGCTGTATGGAAGACGGAAAGTTGTTAACTGTACAGTAATTCCAATTCTTACGATCCTACAATTCACGGCGTTCTTAATCGTTTTTGAAAGCAAATACGCCGAGGGATATATATAAACGCCGAGGGACATATATGTTTTATTTAAAGTGTGCAACCTTTTTTATGATTGCGTCGATGCGAAAGTACATACGTCACACAACGATTTTGTGATCGTTTGACCCGTCCATATGGATAGACATACATGGCGTTAGTATGACATTTGATGTTTAGCCAAAGCTAGGTCAAAGATTAGTTCAAAGGTTTCATATGCAATGTTCATGTTCATAGAATTTTGATATACTTTTGGTGGAATTAGAGATGAAAATTCACAGTTAAGGTTAATTTGTATAATACGAAGATGTTGAACCTGAGAACTCATCACATATATAATTAGGGTTGTTTATTAAGGCTGCTACAATTTTGTCTAGATTATTAGTTTTGAATAGAATTTGGTTATTTTTTTTAAAAGTAAATTGTACAAGTTTTTAAATAGTGTTTTTATGATAGAAATAAATTCAACACTATCAAAAAAAACTCTTAATATACAGCCAAAAACTTAATATAGCAATAATCAAATTTCCCAAAAGTGACCAAATAAGTGGCCTTAGAAATATTCTTGGTAAGGTTCCTATGATTGCGTGGATCTTGAGTTTTGTTTGTTTTAACTGAACTTATATATTTAAAAATTCCATCAAACTTTCAAGTTTCAAGTGAGTTAAAATTCTTTAGATTTTAAATTCGGCACAGAAGATTGTCACCTAATTACACGTCCTCTAACGATTGACATTGGATTTATAAATGTAATGACGCGTTTCTTGCGGGGTTGAATTTGGAATTGTTTAAAGAGTTCATGTATTAACATCTATAGATAATGCTCAACAGAAACGTCTCTGACTTTAACTCTGGTTATTTTTATCGTTGACATTGGACTTTTAAAAGCAATGACGTGTCTCTTGGTGGTTGAATTTGGGATTGTTTAAAGAGTTCATGTCTTAGCATATGTAATTAATGCTGAAGAGAAACGTGTCCGACTTTCATTTTGGTTAATTGGATTTTTTTTTAATGTGTAGGCGCTGCAGGACTAAAATCGATGGACTTGGACTGTATTCTGAATCGAACTAGGTAGCGTATTTCAATATGAAGTAAGCGTTTACTTTCTTAAAAAAAAATGAACTAAAAATAGAGTAGGATAAAAGGAAATAAAATAGGGTATTTATTAACAATAAATTAGGTTTACCCGGAAAAGGATCGGATGCGATGCAAAGATTTAGTGTTTTTTTTTAAATGTTTTTATGATGTTTAGATGGATTTTCAGCACACAGTGGTTCCAAAGCGTTGATCAAATACAAATATTTGTAGACTAATTCAAAAACATTTATCTAAATTATGGATCACAAAAGCTTTAGATCTAACATTTAGTAGCTTTATTTACAAATATAAGCTCTTTATTATCGAATAAGGTTTTAATAATTTC
The DNA here is from genome assembly GCA_034641835.2 of Pinus albicaulis. Classification (NCBI taxonomy): domain Eukaryota; kingdom Viridiplantae; phylum Streptophyta; class Pinopsida; order Pinales; family Pinaceae; genus Pinus; species Pinus albicaulis. The sequence continues at coordinate 12,780 of JAXQQM020058944.1, read as the reverse complement.
AATACCAAAATATGGTCAGTAGTAGCAGGGTGTAGTGTTTTTTCTTAATAATTAAATTTATTAATTGAAAAAAAATGTGATACAGATATATCATATGATTATGAATTATGGTTAGTCATGGTATTGTAAGGTATATTTATCTGTTAAGAATATCTATGGTAATGTGGAGATGAATTTTTATAGTTAAGAATCTTGTCACATATTCTTTTAGATGTATATATTTTAATTCATATATTAATTTTTTTTAATAATAATAGTAATTTAAAATAAATGTATAATTTAGTTAATTTTGAAGTAATTTTTTTTTTAAGTTGGCAATGTGAGATGTATAATGATGTGAGTGTTTTGAATCTTATTTATGTTTACCATCCATTTAATTTATATGGTTCTTGTAGTTTATTGGGGAAGTTAAATACATAAGCTTCATTCAACAAGTGAGTCTTCTCACTAGATATGTTTTCACCCATCCACTTCTTGTTCACACACCCATTTTACAATGGAGTATTTATGGTTTATAAATACAGGTTTTAAACCTATACAAAACATACTTGCAAATGAATTCTTAAATTAGAAAAATAAACAATGGCGATAACATAAAAAATATACACAGAGATTTTCTCCTAGAACTCAAACTCGGAAAGCTCGAATGATTTTTCATTATATTCCTTTCAATTTTACATTACATTATATACACGTCGAAACATTCATAAAGTTCAATACATTAACCCTAGATTAGAACATAATTGTAGTTCCCCTAACCGGATCTACAAAATACCATGTGAAAAAAATGTCATGTCAAAAACCATGCATAAAACTCTGGGTAGGTTTTCCCACCATCCTTGGTTTCACCCAACTATTATTAGGTCCACATAATAAAAAAACATTAATAATTCCAAGGGAGTTTCCCTGGACCCCGTGCAAGGGGGCCATCACCTCCTGTAACCCCCTCCCCCCGCACCCCCCCCACTACAGTCGACACAACGTAACAACACATGTAGGTAGTCGTGGAAATCATATAGCACATACTGAAAATTCTTCCACTTGTTGTTTTATTTCCACAAAAATGGTCATAGGAGTGGCCAAGTAATTGATCTTGACCTGCAACGCCCATTGTTTCTCTACACAAAGAAAACTTCTCAATGCTCACAAAGATTTTCAATCCATCTGCAACATTTTTCCAACTTCTTAGTGTTCACCTTTACCAACAACGCCTTTTTGTCCTCAACCATATCCCACACAAAGTGATACTAAACATCATTTTTTTGTGTCTTTGAATGATAAGCATGGTTATTTTCCAATAAAATTGCACTTTGGATATCGTAGTCTATCCTTATAGCTTGTTGTAACAATCCAATATTTGAACACAATATTTGGAAGCAAACTGCTTCCTTACTTGGATGAGTGGTTTCCATGTATTCATCCTCTATAGTTGAAAGCCCCACCACGAACTATCTCTTTCTCATCCAACTAACTTCTCCTCCAAATAGGTTAAACACATAGCCACTAGTAGATCTTCTTTGATCTAGATCTCCAACCCAATTTGCATCAACAAAACCACGTATATTGAAAAATCTGTCCAATCTTTGTCTTCCTTTGTAGCATAAACCATAATCACTAGTGCCATGCAAATACCTGAAAACCAACTTCATTGTTGTCCAATTATCCTTCCCTAGTTTTGACATAAACCTGCTCAATAATCCTACTACAAGTGAAATTTCTGGTCGGGTACAAAATATTTCTTACATCTCGCTACAATTTCACTCAGAGATTGAAAATGAGGCCTGCCTTCTTCCTCTTCTTTTGTCTTGGAACATTGTTCAACGAATAACTTTACATATATAGGAATAGGAATTGTCACTAGTTTACTATCTTGCATATTAAACCTTTGCAATATTGTCTTGATGTACTTCCTCTGGTTTAACCAAACCTTTCTCTTTTCATAATATCGTTTAATTTGGATGCCCAAAATATAGTTTACAACACCAAGATCCTTCATGTCAAATTTAGATGATAATTGGGTCTTCAAATCCCGGATAATTTCTTTTTCATTTCCAATCAACAATATATCATTCACATCCAAAAATAAATAAATAACATGGTCACCAATTAATTTAAAATACATAGAGTGATTCGCTTTGCTCCTTGTGAAGCTAAGTCCCTGTACATATGTATCAATTTTTTGATACCACTGCCTTGGTGACTGCCTTAACCCATACAAAGGCTTTTTAAACCTACATATTAGTTCTTTCCTACCCTTCACCATAAATCCATCTAGTTTCTTCATGCATATCTCTTCTTTTAGATCCTCATGAAGAAATTTTTTCTTAACATCCATCTTTTCTACCTCCAAATAAAAATAAATAAAAATAGATAAAAGTAATCTAATAGAAGCTAATTTGGCAAGATGATAAAATATCACCAAAATCAATTCCCAAGACCTAGAAATAACCTTTTTTTACCAATTGAGATTTGTATTTAGCCACCTTTCCTTTTGCATTCATCTTCTTCTTAAACACCCATTTACTTCTAATGGGTTTCCTTCCGGCCCGAAATTGCACCAAATCTAAAGCCTTGTTTTTATGGGGTTCATTTCTTTGCTCATAGATCTCACCACAAGTTTTCCATCCTCTGAATCGGGTGCCTGCATGAAAATTTTGCGATCATCTTTAGTAATAAAAAAAAAAAAATCGACAAAAAAGTAGATGGACTATACTATTATACTATCTTTGGTTGCCTTCACCCTCTTGAATTGATCTCCTCAAAATTGGAGTGTGTGGCTCTTCCTCTTATGATTCTTTTTTTTGTTGTACATTATGATTCTTCCTCATTCAATTCAATCGGTTTTACACAACCTTCCTTATTTCTAGGTTCCAAATATTATAACCTTTTAAAACATCCTTATACCCAATAGAGATGCACCTTTTATATTTACTATCCAGCTTGACTCTTTTATCCTTTATAACATGTACATATGCATCACAATTAAATACCGTAATATGTGTGAGAGAGGGTTTCTTACTAGTCCCTACCTCAGGCAGAGTCTTATCCTCCAACGTTGATGATGATGATATTTTAAATAGGTATGATGCAATATCTACTGCCTCTTTCTAGATTTCTTGTCCTAAGCCAACACCATTGAGCTGCTTCTTTCATTTTCCATCAACATCCTGTTGATTCGCTTTGCAACTCCATTTTTTTGTGGTGTGTATGGAGTAGTCTTTGTTTGTGTTATACCACACTTCTTACTTAACTCTTCAATTTTTCTCTTGAAAAACTCTCCACCATTATTTTTCCTTAATAACTTAATATCCCTCTCCATCTGATTTTCCAATAGAGCCTTAAATTCTTTAAACTTGAGAAAAACTTCATATTTTTCCTGAGGAAATATATCCGTGTATTCCTTGAGAATTAATCTATAAATGATACATAGTACACAAACAAACCCAGTCATGGAACAAAAATAGGTCCAAACACATCACATAAGCTCTAATATCCCTTGTGCCCTCTTCGCACCAGAGAGGCAACTCACCAACTCTACTTCTCATATACACAATGTTTATAGAAATCGAAATCGAGAGAGAAAATAGACATACGTTCTCCCATACCATTACCATGTAGTATTAGAAAACCCTTCTCCCTAATCAATCCAACTCTTTGATACCACAACATATTATTTTCTCGAGAGACCACAAGATTTTCTCTTCCACTTTCAGGAACCATAGAACTGTTGCATCTATCAATAATATTGATACCTAAAAACTTGTAAAAAGTTCCAATCCAAGCTCCCCAAATCAATACCATTGCTCCTCCAACCATCTTGCAAGTATATTTCTCGAACACTATTTTTACACCTTCATGATCACGCTTTCTTACAAAAATTAAAATTTTGGTCAATGCAGGAATGTGTAGAACATCAAGAAGTGTTGTAATCCTTCCACCTTGCAACTTCAACCCGTGTCCTATGACTCTGGCCTTCCTGTCATCTCTTAGGAAGACATCACTTCCATCATATTTCTCATACTTGTAAAACCACTCTCTATGGGGAGTGAACTGATCGTATGCACCTGATTCAATCAACCATGCCTCAAGATCTATGTGTGTACTTGAAGGAGAAGCCAAGAATATATTCCCACCTTCATCCGAGGTCATTTTAGATTCTGCATAAGGAGAAACATCAAATCCCTTTCCTTTATGAAGAGTTTTAGATTTAAAACCCTTTTTTAGTGCCCTTCATTTCCACATTTCTAGCATACCTTTACAAGTTTTCTTATAGATTTAGATCTCCCTCTAGATTTAGATATCCCACTTGAGAATTTTTTTTTTTTTTTTTTGTGGGGAGGGACTATCCTCTTATAGACAAGGCATCTCCACTTTGGCTCTTCATATTTTCCCATCTCATTTCCTTAGACAACAAGGATGAGACTATTTCATTAAACTTAAAGGTAGTTGTATTGCTACCTATAGCAACACCTAGAGTATACCACAGGTATGTAGGAGAACAAAATATACCGATGCCCTTATCTTAGTCTAAAATTTTCATATCAACAAATAAAAACCAAATTAACACAATATTAAAGGAATTTAGATGCTCTATTGCCAAGTCTCCATCCTTCATCCACATGTTATTCAACCTTTTCCACAAGAAAAATCTATTAGTTAGAGACCTAGATTGATAAAAAGACCGTAACTTGTCCCACAAAACCTTTTTTGTAGCTTCCCATGATACTTTCAACAATACTGAATCTGAGAGACACATTCGTATTATGCTCTTTACCTTCCAATCTAATTTTTTCCCATTCTTCTACTGACATTCATGTTGGTTTTGTACCTAGATATATAGTGATTAACTAATATATATCCACGAAAAATCCTCCATGTTGAGCTTCCACAGCTAAAAAATCCATCCATTGAATTTTCTGATTTTTATATTTCTGCTAATTTCCATATTCTTTCATTGTAAGAATTGATCCCTTAAATCTCCCACTATAAAAGGGTGTACCAAAGGCCCAAGAAAATCCCTCAACAAAACTGGCTTCCCTTTGGAGCTGAAACAAATCTAATACTAAATTCAGGTTTTAACCCTATACATAAATTACTTGCGCGCGAATTCTTAAAATAAAAATTAAATAATGGAAAGAACATGAAAAATATAGACCGAGACTTCTCCTCGAACCCAAACCAAACTAGATCGATTCTTCATTATATTCCTTTAAATTTTACATTACATTACATGCATGTCGAAGCATTCATAAAACCCAATCCATTAATACTTGATTAGAACATAACCATAATTCCCTTGAGTGGATCTACGAAATACCATTGGGAAAAATCATCATGCCCAAAACCATGTGCAAAGCCATGGGTAGGTCCACTCACCATCCTTGGGTCCGCCCCCATACTTGGGTCCACATAAAAGGAAAACATAGTTTCTATCCTTTCGACCCCATACAATGGGTGGTAACTTCCACCCCCCATATGACCCCCCTATTGCACTTGAAACAATGTAATAACACATGTAACCAATCATGGAAAGAATATAACACATACCCAATGCTAAATACACTTTTATATAATACTATTGGCTAATATTGTGTGTTAATATCATTTATTAATATGATTTGGGTTAATACTATCTGCTCGAACAACCATAGCTCATTTAACTCTTTCTTAACATTCTAGAAGCATGAAGAAGTCAATATCTCTTTCTCTCTCTCTCTCTCTCTCTCTCTCTCTCTCTCTATATATATATATATATATATATTATTTAAATATTATTTTATATCACATCTAAAAATCTCCCACTTAGATCAAATAGAATATTGAGTGAATATTTTTGCCATAATTTTTATCTCATTGTTACTAATCTTTTCTCAAGACACATTTCACCATGTTTGCATCATCTGAGTCAATGCTCTCAAAAAATTATTCTTATCTCTTGGAAAAATGTTTTTTAATATATCATATCTATTATCATCATTGTGTATTTTCTTGAACTATTAAGCAACCCGTCATCTAGCACTTCACAAATTTAATAATATATTTCATCAATATGTTTTTGTCTTAAAACAATATGTTGGGTCTTTCTCAATGAATGGTGCTCTGGCACCACAATGTAGCACACATTTGCTTGATTTATTCCTAACTCTCACAAGAATTTGCATGCACAAAATCTCTCTATAGGCTTCCATGAAAACTATGTGTTATGCCTCTATTGTAGAGGGGAATACTAATTTTTGCATTCTAGACACCCATGATATTACTACACTTGCAAAAGTATATAAATAACTAGAAGTGAAATTTCGAGTTCTGACATCTCTAACAATATTCGCATTTATATAACCGTCAAGCATAACATCATTAGTATTACAAAAATATAAAAAATAATGAATAATACACTTGATATGTATTAAAATCCACTTTACTACTTCCAATGTCCCTTTTTCCTGGATTTCCAAGGAATATGTTCACTACTACCACTACATGTGAAATATATGTTTAGGTACATACCACGACCTTTGACGAATTAAAGAAGAATAACATTCAATCATCAGTTTTGGCATTACCAAACTTGTAACAACTTTTCAAATTGGAAATATATGTGAGTGGGTATGCTATGGGAGTAGAGTTATGTAGAGAGAAAGGCCTCTATGCTAATATTTTGAAGTATTTAATGGGAAAATTCTTAGCTACCCTACCTAATACAAGAAGCTATATGCCTTGGTGAGAGATGTGTAGAATCAAAAACACTATATGATGGGAAAAAATATAATAATCCATACAGATCATTAGCCACTAAAATATTTGAAAACCCAAAATAAGCTACAAATAAGAAGGAATTACAAGTGGATGGGGTTTTTATAGAGATTTTGTTTATTGATCAAGTATATAAAGGGCAACACAAACAATTCGGACAACATTATTTTAATACCATTGACATGAATGACCACAACTTTGGGAACTTTGATGCACATTGATCCATTCACCCATGATCCATGCAAATATGCATATTTAGAGGATGAGGACTTCAAGCAGGTATGCCAGTATTTCAGAGCCAAAGTCATGTGCATGATGGTGAAAACAAATTTACTACCATATCCATGATGGGTTACTCTATAGGCTAGATAAATTATGTGCTCCTAAAGGTGAGATATTGCATTTGATTAGAGAGGCTGACAATTCTAAGGTTATAGAAAACTTTGGTGCAGAAAATCTAATGACCAACTTGCAAAAGTATCTGTAATGGCCCAAGATGAGAGAAGATGTGGCTAGGTTCATAAGAGGATCCATGTGTTATTTCACCAACAAGCATAGTAATGAGAAACAAGATCTATATCATCCCTTACTTGAACCCACTCATCCTTTGGAAAACATTAAGATAAAATTTTTGGGAGATTAACCAATAGCCAAGAAAATACATGAATAACTATTCATGGTAGTTGACATTTTTAGTGAGATGTGTGTTGTGATGCCTTGTAGAAACAATGCAAATGAATAAACCCCGCCCCAAGTAAGATTCGATTCTGATAGGCTTCTAGAACAAATATGTAGCATCCTACGAAAACAAACAAAATTTCCTCTTTGTTTTTATGAAAAATGTGAGAGATTTGTAAGCCTCTAGAAGGCATTATATCGTAGAGAAAATTGTTACTTATTAATGTTTGTTTCCTTTTTCTATAGGAAGCCTGTGAATTTTAGAAGGGGAATCAATGAAATGTACATCATGTTGATAGGGCCGAATAGAAAGAACATAAATTAGGCGAATAGGCTGTCAGGTTAGAGATGTCGTAGTATGTAATTTTATGTATTTTCAATCTAGGCATACAAGGTAGCAATATGAAGTCACGCTTATCTATTTTATCTATGCAGTCATTTTTTTGTCTCGATGGTTTCACCATGTTTTGAAATAGAGTATGAGGAGAGGTTGATTGTTGCCAAGATGCAACCATTAGAATTGCTTGAGATTTTTTCTCTACCAATTTAGATGGGTGGAGGCTCGTGTCTCTATTGTAGATGGATAACTTGAGATTGTTCTTCACATAGGTTGAAATGAGAAAGTGAGAGTTGGTATAGTATGAAGGATTTATATTCACAAAGACCAAGTGTGATGGTCATTTAAAGTATCGAGTGAAGGTAATCATGGGGTGGGACCCTACCTTCCTTGTTCGGTATTATAAATCATCGAGTATAGTCGGGACAAGCAGCTGAGTCCAGACTTGTGGAGACACAACATGAAGGTTGAAGAGGTCGATCACACGTGGAAGAATTTAATTCGAATGAATTAAAAATATAATAAAGTCTAATTATAGGATTAAATTTGAAAAAGGAAAATTGAATGTTAAGTTGCGACAATTAGTTGAAGACAAAGGGTGGGAAACATAGTAAAATAAAAAGATTGTAAAAGTAGGATAACATATTTTGATAAAAACTATTGTATGCAATTATAGCACAAAAAGTGTTATCATATCCACTAAGATGTAAGAACTATACCATTGTGACAACAATTGAGATTAATTAAGAAGATTACTAACAACTATCCCATTATGACTATAATTGAGATTAAATTATAATATTTCCTACTGCAGTTATGTCTTGAAAATTGAAAAAACTCACTTCAGATGCAAATAATAGAAAAATAAAAAAATTCATAACGTCACATTTACCCATTGAAGGCTATGTTGAAAAGTGTTATTAATTAATTTAATTTTCTAATAATTTTAAATTCTTAAGTTTTTTAGTTATTTTTACAAATTACAATAGAACTTTATTCCAAACAAATTATATTTATAATCAAAACCAATTGACTAATTTAAATTGAGAAAAAAATTTGAATGATCACAAAATCCACTTAACGTAATGAATAGGAACATAACTAAAAATAAATAATAAATGATGTGGACCCAAAAAGGAAAATACATATAAAGAAACATTATTGACCAATTCAATTCAGATTAATGATGACGATGTTGATGATTAACATCTTCTAAGAGTGATATAGTACATTAGACTTTAAGACGGTAAGAGAATACTTATAATTCTTTACCATTTTATTTCTGTGCTCAGAAATCATTAAGAGAAGAATTTCGATATCAACATATTTTTTCTAGCTTAGGAATTCAAGAATTTTGGTAGTGTGCGAAATATTTTTAAAAGTGGATCAAATGTGAGAATGTATGGAAAAATTAAGAAAAAATATTTTCATAATCAACCATCTTAGTGTCCCAAACGTGACAACCTTTCATCCCATGTTGTTTTGAGAATTGACCAATGCCCAATTTCACTATGAAGCTCATGAGAATTTTTTCTTCATTTAACAATGTTCATTTTATTCTCAATTGTAGTCAAGACAAATATATACTAATGATTTTTGAGATTAGGATTGATCACTTCCTTATAATATCTTACTTTTCTTTTTCCCGCTAAATCTTTATTAGCCCATAATTTCTCCTTAAATTTTGAAGTGATAATGATTTTAATATTATCATTATTTTGAAAATGAACTCCTCCTTTATCCTCCATGAATCAAACCAAGAATAGGCATCCTTATGCCATCCATGTTGGAGCCAAAGATGGGGCTTTTGGCCAGAGTTGGAAGAAAATTTAGAAAATATTTTCACTTCTATGTTGTTTAATTTATTCTTATAAATAATATACCTTGTCATAACCATTCTTTCAATGGGGTAAAGGCTTGATTGAATGAAAATGATAAGATAGGGATTATCTTCTTTAATATTGAGATTCTAGGATATAAACTAATTTTGGATATGTTTTATATTCCTCCATAACGTGTTAGAGATACTATGTACCTAGACCTCACATTCATATAAAATAAGAAGAGTGATGAAAATATAAAAATTAGAAATAATTTTGTAAATTAATAAACAACAAACATCATAACAATGCAAAAAAGAAATGACGTGGCAATGGGATGAGTAAAAAATGTTTTCACAACTGGAAAAAAGAATGATGTTGCAATGAAAAAAACACATGTTGACATTTAAATGCGATGAGAAAAATATTTTTTAATCATCATCAACCATGCTTAACCAGTTTAACCATGATAGGAATTTAATTCGCCATGGTCAAACATAGCAACCATGGTTAAAAAAGATAAAACAAGGTCAAATCATATATAATAACTACATTGTCAATGTGTTTAACTATGGTCAACAATGCTCAACCATGGTCAACCATAGTTAATATGGGAATCATGTTCAGTTGTGATATTCTATAGTCATCTATAGGTAAACACTCGCAATAGTAGTAAATCATATACACCATAGTAAGCCATGTACATCCATTGTGAACCAAATGTTGACCATAGTCAACAATGGTAAAACAAGATTACCATGATCAAGCATGGTTAAATAAGATCAAATATTTTTAAATATCATTAAAAAATATCATCATGTCTAACCCTCGTCGACCTTTTTTAGACATGGTTAAGTAATATCATCTATGGCCGAAAATGTTCATTTATAGGCAACCATAATCAATCATATTAAACAATGAAAAACATGGTAAATCACCATTAACCATGGCTAAATATGGTCAACCATGGTCAACATGGTAAATCCATAGATAGTTATGTTCAACATGAACTACCATGATCAACTATGTTTAACCACAGTCATGTATGGCCTTCAAGATCAAAAATCATCACACATTACCAACATGGTCAACCACATTTAACCATAATCAATCATAGTGAATTATAACTAAACAATTATAGGCCTGATTAAGCAAGGTATTTATTGGGAGAAATGGTCAACCATCTTCAACATGCGCAACCATGTTTATCATGTTCAATCCTGATCAACCACATTAAAAAATGGTTAGCATGGAAACGTATAGTTAACTACGGGAAATAATGGTTAAGCCATAGTCAATGTTTTTCACCAATACTCAAAATGGTGAATCACACTCGACCAAAGTCAACAAAAAGAAATATTTCTAGCCATGGACAAACATAGTCAATTATAATCTATCATAAACAAGTTTTTTTTAACAAAAATAGCCACTTCCATTAATAATCAACCATTTGTGGACCATAATCCACCCTTTTCCAGAACGATTTTATTATATTTATCTACATAAACCAAGGTTAACCATAGCCATGACTATGAATGATCAAGCATATTCAGCCATGGTAGTACATTCTAAAGCATAGTCCAATTCATAAAAATTAGATTAAAAAATGATCTCACATAGTCATCATGGTCAACCATACTCAACCATATTGAACATGGGTATCATGGTCAACCATAGTCAACATGGGCATCATAGTTAACCATAGACAATGATAATTAACCATTATCAACATGGCCTTCATGGTGAACAATAGTCAACCATAATCATCTATAGGTATACATTGTCAAATAAAATCAACATCGTAGTGTGGTAAAAATATGGATATCATAGTGTGATGAACAACACATGATGTCACAATGTGATATTGCGACATGATGAGAAACACAAGTTGATTGAACGAAAAAAACATGTCACACTTGGAAAAAACTAATTTTGCAACATGATGAAGAAAAAAGAGACATACTATGTGATAAAAAACAAAGAACATCACAGTGTGATGAAAAATAGAAAACATTAGAATAGGGTAAGCTACAAAAATGATCACAATGCATCAAACAATCAATGTTATTGCAATGTGACAAACAATATATGTTGTTGACATGTGACTAACAACATATGTTGTTACAATGCCATGAAAAAGAGATATTGCTATAATGTGACTTATAACAATTGACGTCTCAAAGTCACAAGTCTTGTAGCACTGTGATAGACAACAAAAAATGGGGCAATATGATGAACACCAAATATTGTCACAATTATCAAAATAACAATGTTTTAATGCTATAAAAAAATATTGACAACAAAATGTAATGAACAAATTCACCATCAACCATCATTAACGATTATAGACTAAGTAAACCATTGTTGGCACATGGTTGGGCATGGTCAAACATAGTAAACCAAGGTCATTCAAGCACAAGCATACTCAGTAATAGATAATAAGGAAACCATGTACACGACAACCAACCATGGTAAAAAAAGTTAAACAAGGTGAAGCAATCTCAAATTATGGTCTACGTGGTGAACAAGCTTAATTATGGTAAACCATGTACAACCATGGTCAATATAGTCTAACATAGTCAACCATAGTTAACATGGGAATTTCACTATGAGCCATGCTTGACCATAATAATCTATAGGTAAATATTGAAAACCCTTGGTAAGCATGTACATCCATAATCAAACATTTGCACCCATTGTCAACCATATGTTGGCCATAGTCAAACATGGTTAAAGAATTTCAAACATGGTAAAACATTATTAAATGATCCCAACTACACCTAAGCAATGCCGACATGTCCAACCATGGTCAAGGTTTTTCAAACTTGTTTAAAAAATCTCATGTATGGTAAAACCATGTTAATCAAGGGTAAACCCCAGTCAACCATAGTAGACTATGGAAAACATGGTCAGCCACCATGAACCATCACCAAATATGGTAAACCATGTTAAACCATGGTCAACATGGTATAATAATGGACAACTATGTTCAACATGGATTACATGTTCACCCATGGTAAACCAAGGTCAAACATGCTCTATGTGAAAAAATATCATCAAACATTGTCTCTTTGGTCAACATGTTCATTAACATTCAACCATAATCATTCATAGTCTACTATAATTAAATAATTACTACCATGGTCAGCCATAACTTTCCCATAGTTAACCATATTCAACCAAGGTGATCCA
>JAXQQM020058160.1:0-104363 GCA_034641835.2 Pinus albicaulis | reverse complement strand
GACTAAATTAGTGACCAAATCAGTGACTAAATCAATGACCAAATATACAACTAGATAACAAAATTGAGATAACCAATTAATGACTAAGCTAAAAATGACCAAAAGTTGGTCGCGTTATAAGATACTGTAAATTAGCTACTATTGGTCACCGACCGAAAAATAGTCGTTTATATGCAAATTTTAGTCGTTTTTTAGTAACAAATTAGCCATTTTGTACTAGTGTAATGAGCTTGATGTGTGCGTATCAGAGTACATGGCATATGACCTGATCATGTCGTGCATAAGACTGATATATGTTGCCACATAATACTTAAACCTAGAATATGACCAGTAGTTTCTAGCATATGGCCCGATCTTACTTTCCTGATCATGTCGGCAGGGACTAGTTGCCACACAACTTGACTTGTTTAGTTTTCTTTCCTTTTTTGATTAAGAGAGTCTTATCTCGACCGTCCAGCTAGGAAATCCTCTTTTCTAGTTTCCACTATTTTATTTTAAGTGAAACCACACTATTGCTCCATGTATTTGGTGTTTCAACTATCAATCACACAACTGGTGGAAGGGTTGATCTTTTCTGGGACTAGTCATGGACATTCAATAATATCCCTCGCTCACGTCAAGGCCCTGTGGTTCAAGTGAGAAACGTTGAGCTAAGTTAGAGACCCAAGTCACGCTAAGGACTTGTAGTGTAAGTGAGCTACAGGCTGGGTTGAGTTAAATTGGCAAATGCAAACCAATTTTTTTGAGTAAGGGATGTTTAGCCTAGGCATCAATCATGATCTGAATCTCAAGTAGCAGATGCCACGAGAAATGGAGTTTTTAAAATTATTCATTCTCTTATCGAACTAGCAAACATGTTCATTCTAGCTTCATAGTCTCTGGTTCCCGTTCCTTAATATCTCCTCACCCACTGGTAACAGGAAGGGACTTGCTGCTTCGCAGCCTCCTTATTTTCTTAGTTCTCTTTGTTTATTTTATGTACTTATCTTACTTGTGTGGTGATAGCTCAAATGAGAGTTGAATAACTCTCAACTGCCCACTCTTTACGAATAGACTTGTCATATTTAACTCTCGAATTATATGTATAAAATTTTCAAACAATTGCATTGTTTTGATTTCCAATGTGTTTTGTGCGATAATGTAGTTTTATTTTCATGCAAAGTCCTTCAATAATTTTTCTTTGATTCAGGTTTAGTGATAAGTTTCATTTTAAAAAGAATTAAACATATGAAATTCCTATAGAATTAATAATTAAGCTATTATATGTTACTTGCATAACTGCTACATTGAGCATTCCCATTAAACACTTTTGGGTAATTTAGGAGCCACCACAAAGTTAAGGAAGTAGGACCTTTTTAACAATATCACCATTCTCATATGTTTAGTATAAGTCAGTGAATAAGCTAAAAGTTTTGACTTGTGTTTCTACTCCAGTGAAGGTCTTATAAGTTTACTAACTTGGTTGATGATTAAAAAGACAATGTATAATTAGTAATATTTAATATAAAAATAGAATACATAGTAGTTAGTAATAGCGATTTAGCTTAAATATATTTTAATTAAATTAAAAAATAATAAATACAAATATTTCATGACAAAAACAAAACAACTTATATTGTTAAATGCCATCACAAAAAATTAAGAAATATGCTTAATTAATATTATTTATAATAACATATATATATTTAATATAATAATAACTTATCCCAACTTGAAAATATGCAAAAAAAAATAAAAATATATAATTCATGAAAATAGAAATAATAGAAAAAAAATCAAATAAAAAGAAAATAAAACAAAAAAAAAATAGTAACTTCTAGAAATGGAAGTTACAAAACAGCTCATAATAATACCTCAACCAATCAATTTACAAATAAATAATTTTAAATAATAATAATAAATAATAAAAATAAATTCCCAATATTAAACTATGGATAAGTGACAATTTTTTTAATTAAAGACAAACTAATATGCACTCAAATAAAAAATGAATAGTAATATTGTGTGTATAATAAAAACACTTTTCAGAAGTCACAAAAAGACATTTTGGAAATTTAAATTTATATACAAACATCTTACAACTTGTAACATGAAATTATCTTTATAGTTTTCTCTTTTCTTTTTAAAAATTGTGAGTTGTATATTGCAGGGGAGAGTTATAACAATATATTAGAGTTTAAAATTGATGGCATATTTAACTCTATAAAAAAAACTTTATTTTTGGGTAAAAAAACATGAAAATACACCAAATGTTGATGTCTCATCAATATTTTTTTTCTTTTATTTACTTATTAATTTTTAGTTAAAATTCCAAAAACAATTTAAAATTTTTTTTCACGCTCTCGCATCGCCCCGCGCGCGTAGTGTGCTTCTAGGCTCTCGTGTGTTTGCTCGCGGCCCCGCGGCCGTAGTGCTCCCCTCCGCCGGGCCCGGTGCCAGTTGCCTTTCCTCCTCATGGAGTCCCGGGGCCGGGCCCCGTCCGGGCCCTGTCCCCCCCCCCCCCCCCCCTCATTCCGCCTCCGAAGGTTTCCGCGTTCAAAGCTATGATAGCTACAAGCTCAAAGCGCCCTCCCACTGCCAATCAGCAGAAATTTGTCAAGAAAATGGACTCTATCCCCACGGTTGCCCTTCCTGAAGAAGAAACTTGCAAAGCTGCTTTGAATCTTGCTGAGAGAGGTATTATAGGCCAGTTTACGGGCCTTTGGCCTTCCCCCAAGTCGATGGATGATTGGACTCAAAGAAACTGGTCTCCCTTGATCAAAGAGGGGGTCAAAAGCTATTTTGTGGGCAAAGGATTCTTCGTATTCGTTTTCGAAAGCCCGGATGATAGAAGTCTAATCTTCAGAAATGGTCCATATTTCATGGGACCACAAGGACTTTATCTAAACAAATGGACTCCAGATTTTGATCCCTCTCAGGATGTCCCCTCTTCTGTCCCGGTTTGGGTGTGTCTCCCCCATCTGCCTCTTCACTGCTGGAACCAAAAAACTCTGCAGATCATCGGTAATGCTCTAGGAAAATACATAGATCAAGCTGCAAGAAAAGACCAGTACTCTTATGCCCGAATCTATGTAGAAGTGGATCTAGAAGAGGGACTGTCGGAAGCAATCAAGCTCACGGTTGCTGAGTGGACGCACATCCAGGAACTGGATTACGAACAACTCCCTTTCAAATGCAGACATTGTCATGGCCATGGTCATTTCGCAAAGCATTGCAAGAAAAAGGCCGAGGAGCAGACAAACAAATCAAACGAGTATCAATGGACTCTAGTTCAAAAAACTGCCCATCAAAAAAAAGGAACTGGCAAAGGCAACATGACCGGAGCTCCAAGCAGTTCCAAACTCAATCAAGAAAAGGATGCAACCCTGAACGGTACAGAAAAAGCCTGGACCATTCCTGCAAGCTCAACCTAGGAAAATATGGAACACATAGAAGTCCCTCCTCCCAACAAAGACGGAGAAGAAGCAATACAGGTCGATGCCTCACAAGACAACCCCTCCAACCCCTCATATGCGGAAGTAACTAGGAAAAAGCCAGCAGAAAGCTTAGGTTCATCAGAGGATGAAACCTTCGAGCGTCTTTCCAAAAGAGCAGGCAGGAAATCCCGCAAAGAAGTAAGGGAAGAGGAGGCTGAATGACTCAAAGTTCAAGGAAGCCAATCCACCATAGAAATGTCCATTGGAAGAAATACCAGACCAAGGCCTCCTAAGGGAGGCTCTATCCCCCCCCTCAAGTAAATTATGAAGCTCGCCTCTTGGAACTGCAGAGGACTGGGGAACGCCTCTAAAGCTGAAGCAGTTATGGATCTCCTGAAAATTGAACCCTCAGACATCCTCATGCTCCAAGAGACGAAGATAGAAGGGCGAGCTCTTCTAGATATCAGCAAGTCAAAATGGAAGAAAAGTGCAGGCAAAGCAGTAAGCTCAAGGGGCTCTTCCGGATGGCTAGCAACTCTTTGGACTGAAGATTTATTTCAACTAAATAAATCCCTTGAAACCCAGCACTGGATCTTCACTTAGCTGACACATTGCACAAGTAAGTTGACTATCTCTCTCTTTAATCTTTATGTCCCTATCATATACTCTGAAAAACGAGAATGCTGGAACTCTCTCTCAGTTTTTTTAGAGCAGCATACTCCCAGCAATATTATCATCGCAGGTGACCTCAATATAGTCCTGAAAACAAAAGAGAAGAGGGGTGGCTCCAGCTGCAGAGATCCTATGCTGGCCTTTGTGGAAGGGCTCGCTCAGCAATGGGATCTTTTAGATTTCACTCCTGTCTGTGGCCTTTTCACTTGGTCCAATAATAGATCTGGGCCGGATCACATTTTGGCCCGCCTAGATCAATTTCTGGTCCATTGTTCCCTTATGATGAACAGTAAGATAATCAAGACCAAAATTCTTCCCAAGCTGACCTCTAACCATAAGCCGATTCAGCTTCTCCTAGAAGATGAAGAAGATTTGGGCCCTCTTCCATTCCGTTTCAGCCCCTTATGGATTGAGAGAGAAGGCTTCACTGATATTGTGAAGGATGCTTGGGCCAAATCCTTCTCAGGGTCCTCAAGTTTTGTTTGGGAGCAAAAACTTAAGGCCACAAAACAAGCTCTGAAGGATTGGATAAGGAAACCAGTCCCTAATCCAACCAGCGAAAGAAAAGAAGCAGTGCATACCTTGGAGACCCTGCAAGCAGACATGGAAAGCAATGAGATCACAGCGGACCTGTTGGAGAAAGAAATAAAGGCTCAATGCTCAACATATCGATCCTTCCGAAAGGAAGAAGAATATTGGAGAATCAAATCAGGAAGTTTGTGGTTAAAGGCAGGGGATCGGAACACCTCCTTCTTCCACAGACAATATAGAGCAAGGATGTCCAGGAATCATATCTCTGAAATAAAAATAGCAGAGGGCCATGTCAGCAAAGGCTTCACTCAAGTCAAAGATGCTGCTGACAGCCATTTCAGGAATTTATATAGTGAGGGACCCCAAGTCTACGAGGAGGAAACATCTGATTTCCTCACTAACATCCCTCATCTCATCAGATCTAAAGATAATGTTGCACTTTCCAGCGAGGTAACAGAGGAGGAAATCATCAAAGTTATCTGGTCCATGGATTCAGATAAGGCTCCAGGCCCAGACGGATTCACAATACATTTCTATAAAGCTTGCTGGAATATCATTAAAACTGATCTCCAAAAAATGATAAAGGGGTTCATGAAAAAAGCTAAGATCGGTGGAGGAACCAACTCCACTTACCTAGCTTTAATTCCCAAAGACTCCAATCCTGAAACATTTGCAAGATTCATACCTATATCGCTTTGTAATGCATCTTACAAAATTCTGGCCAAACTTTTAGCAAATAGGATCAAGCCCCTGCTCAAAAGATTGATCTCCAACCCTCATGGTGGTTTTGTGGAAGGCAGGGATATTCTCGACAATGTCATTAAAGTATAGGAGACAATTTACTCCAGCAAACAGCGTAAAGAGAAAGGTATGTTGATAAAATTAGATATGGAAAATGTGTTTGACAGAGTAAATCGCTCTTTCCTCATCAAAGTTCTCCTCTCCTTTGGCTTCTCTCCCCACTTTGTTAAACTTATAAATGCCTGTATAGACAATCCGTGGATCGGCCCCCTTGTCAATGGCCGCCCTTCAAACTTTTTTCAAGCTCGGAGAGGCATCAGGCAGGGATGCCCTCTCTCTCCCTTCCTGTATATCTTAATGGCCGACTCCCTGAGCAGAAAACTCACATCTGAAATAATTGTTGGCTCCCTTCCTGGCCTTAAACTCACCACAGGTGTCGATCCTCTGAATCATGCGCTCTTTGCAGATGATTCACTTCTCCTTGGAGGTGCGTCTAACAGAATTGCCAAAGCTTTTGACACAGTCCTCAAAAACTACTGTAGAGTTTCAGGAGCTCTGGTCAACGAGAGTAAGAGCGAAATCTATAGCTGGAACACTGACCAACATGAGCTTACAGGCATCTCGAACCTCCTTAGGTTCAGAGGACATGCTCACTGGGATCGGATCAAATACCTAGGACTTCCCATCACAAATGGTTTTAACAGGAGGTCGCTCTGGAATGAAATCATATGCAAAATCAAAGCAAAAATTGCAGCTTGGGGTGGTTTCTGGCTAACTAAAGGAGGCAAAGTTATATTGATCAAGTCACTGTTGTCCGCGCTCCCAATCTATCAAGCTGCATTCTTATTAGCCCCTAGAAATGTTATGGATCATATATCAAAACTTCTAAGAGATTTTTTATGGCAGGGAGGGAAAGGTAACGAAAAAAAAATGCACTTAGCTAATTGGGATCTGGTTAAAAGGCCGATTGCAGAGGGTGGTCTCCAAATACGTGATCCCTCTCTCGTTAACCTTGCGTTGGGAGGAAAGCTCCTGTGGAAACTGGCACACGAGCCCAACCATCCGATCAGCAAGACTCTGCTGTCTAAATACGCTCACAATTTGACTTTCAGAAATCTGCATTTCGACCCCCCAGTCAACAGCTCGCAGGTTTGGATTCTCTGCTGTAAAAGCAGTATCTTCTTCAAAAAATTATTGTACAGAGTCTTGGGCAATGGCAAGCGAACCAATTTGTGGCATGACCGAATCATGGGGCGAGATCCCTTGGAGGAGAACGAGGATATATCAGACCTCAGAGACTGGTTGGCCCGTGCAGGCATCAACAACTTATACGACCTCTCTGTTTGGGATCATCGTGGTGATTGGGTCAGATGGGACTTCCATGGTGTTCCAGACCGGTTATTTCCCCCAAAAAACCTGCTTATTGAACTGTTGGAGGATTCTACTCCTGAAAATCGTTACATGAAAGACAGCTGGGCTTGGGGACAGTCAGGCACATACACTACAGCAGCAGGCTACAAAGTTCTGCAGGACTCAAAGAACAGCAGTCACACTCCTGCCTTTTGGAAACTAGTCTGGGACAATCTAGCTCTCCCAAAAGTGAACTTCTTTTTCTGGACACTGGTCCATAACAAACTTCTAACAGGAGACAATTTAGAGAAAAGGAACATTGCAGGGCCTCATAGGTGTGAGCTATGCAGAAGCAACCCCAAAACTGCCCACACTTATTCTTGGATTGCAAATTTGCTAAGGAAGTGTGGGGTCTTTTCCTTTTGGATCTTCAGATCCCCGCTTTCCCTCAAAGTATTGTTGTTGATCTGTTTGCCTCTTGGAGCCATTTCTATCCTCATAGCATCCCCATCAAATCTTTTTGGCATAAAATATGGACAGCGATTCCCAAATTTGTTTGCTGGCAGCTCTGGTTGGCCCGTAATGACCAGATCTTTAATGGTTTTCGACACTCCCCTCTACAGGTAGCAGTTAAAGCTAAATCTTTCCTCTTGGAAGCAACCCAACAGCAGTTTTTTAAAGAAGATCCATCGCTCTTACCCGAAGAAAGGAGGTGGCTCTGCCCCCTCGAGCCTTCTCCTCGAAAGTACCTTCTTACCCCTCAAACAGCAGATCCGGAATGGCGTAAAAGAGACTCTGAGGATTCTTTCCTAAACTGGTGGAGGTCCAAAAACCTTACTACAATATTCTTCGATGGGGCCTCCAAAGGAAACCCCGGGACTGCTGGTGCTGGAGGGGTCATTTTTTCTTCGGATGGGAGTTCAAGTGACTGCTTCTGCTGGGGTTTAGGCCTGAAAACCAACAACCAAGCAGAGTTATTTGGTCTTCTCAACGCTTGCCTCATAGCAAGAGAAAAGGGTGTCAAAGACCTCCAAGTTTTCGGAGATTCATAGATTCTAATAAAAAAATTAAACTCGGAGGATCCCTTCAGCAATGCAAGTCTCAATAAAATTCTGGGCAGATTGAAAAGAGTCCTTCAAGATTTCACCTCCTACAAGTTCTATCATATCCTCAGAAACCTGAATGGTGAAGCGGATCAGATGGCAAACAAAGGATGCTCTCTCATGAAAGGGCAGCGTTATATAAACGACGATAGTTCCTTTCAAATTCCTTGAAAATGATGTAACTCAAAAGCTGATTTTGTTGGATGGTTACTATGTAATTGGGGCTGCTTCGGCAAAGACCCCTCCTATCTCTTTCAAATAAATAAAACTTATATCCGTTACGGTTAAAAAAAAAAAAAAAAAAATCTTGAGCGAAAGTACTCGTTAGATGAGAATTTTAATTTTACTTATCCAAGGATTACTGCATGTTGCATACTTTTTATGGACTGCTACATGGAAAATGAGAAATACGTGAAACAACGTGATTGCAATCACATTTTCATGTATTTCTCATTTACCTCATGTAGTAGGGCCCATAAAAAGTATACAACATGTTACTCCTTAGATGAGAGATCAAATTATGAATCCAACGAGTTTTCCCTCTCAAAATTTGTGTAATTCCATAGAGAGAGATAATTTGAAAATACGAGTTGAAAAAAATAGTTTTTGTTTTCTCTATAAGAACTGATGATGTGATCTAATATTATTTTATTATTTTCACAATTATTTTATAATTTCCTTAGGAGGCCCATTTTAGACCTCAAAATTCCTCTAATTTTAACCATGGTCCAATGTTGCATTTTGAAAAATATTGTCTCAATACGAAAATCAATCATGGTCAATGTCACATCTCCTGTTATGTCACCATTTTTTTTCCTTAAATTTTTACTGAACCATGAACCATGACTATTCCCTCTCAATTTTCCTAGTGTTTTACTATATACTAGATAATTTTCCTCTTGGTTGTCCAATACTACCCGTTTATGTACATATCTCTTTGTTCTTTTCACGCTTTGGGCTAGTACTACCCACGATATTTGGTGGCATATATATATATATATATAGTATAATTGTGTTAGGAAATGGGTCTTAACTTTAGATCTAATGAGATATTGCACATGTATGATCTAGCATATTCTATACCCCTTTCCATGGCATTACCATATACTATCTAATTTTTTGGATATCCTTCACTCCTATTAATATGTTTCAGCACTTACTTGGATGTTAAAAATTATAGTATTACATATTGGAGTGGTTAAAGGCTACACCTTCTAAGGGTCATAACACGTCCAATAATTGTTTTATTTACTTATGTAATGTATTACACACACACACACACACACACACACACACACACACACACACACACACACACATATATTTATAGATATCATTTTTTCTTCCACGTTTTATCCTAAATGAAGGACATTATTAATGATCCTTACTCGACTCCATAAATATCATCTACATTCCCATGTGCTTATCCTTTTTTTGAAACTCCACACAGCAATACTCTCCTACCACGATCCACCTTCATAACATGGTCTTTAGGTGAAATCCATAACACAACTGGACAATCGAGATGAGGAAGTTTTCCATCGATTATCCAACTCAAATTTGTGGCTAACATAACTTTTGAAACCCTAAATTCTGCAGTAGAGTTTCCCTTCCTTTGGGCCCTCTATTTGATTTCGTCGCCATGTGGTTTGCTGCCCATGTGTAATGTATGTCTCTCTGTCTGGCATCACATAGTCTATCAGTAGTCTTTGTTTCATCACTCCTACAGGTAAATTATTCTCTTTTAAATTTGGTTACCGTCATCGCAGTTTTGTTTCCATGAGGTTTGGCTACAACTTGACTCGTTGATGATGTTATGTTCAGGTATTCGAGACTGTTTGTTCAACGTTATTTTAAAAACAAAAACACTACTCTAAGAATTTGTCCGGGGTTCATTGGTGGACATATGTCATGGTTCGAGGAGTGTTGCACAACTAAAAACAACTCTACCTTTCGAAAAATTAGATTTTTTCCCTTATGGTTTTTTTTCTCTGACTCAAGGAATCCATATTGCTCTTGACACCATCATCAATGCTCCAAAGAGAAGATAAAATGGATATATATATATATATATATATATATATATATATATATATATATATAGATATATATATATATATATATATATATATATATATATATTGCTATATATGTCTTGCAAGGAGACGAAAAGGACAGGAAATTCAAATACTATTTTGAGTCAACTCCTCACTTGAGAAGCAGGGCCATCTCTGGTGCAACAATCCACCCTCCTTCGAATGCTACTGATGAACCTCATTGTCCCAACCTTGAAAAATCCAAAATCATAGAAAGAGGGGATTATTGAAGAGGTCTAATTCTGCTAGAAATTCACATACAAATTGATTTGATACCTTACACAAAGCCAAAAAAGCCAAAGAAACTTCCTTTTGGCTTTGTGTAAGGTATCAAATCAATTTGTATGTGAATTTCTAACAGAATTAGACCTCTTCAATAATCCCCTCTTTCTATGATTTTGGATTTTTCAAGGTTGGGACAATGAGTTTCATCAGTAGCATTCGAAGGAGGGTGGATTGTTGCACCAGAGATGGCTCTGCTTCTCAAGTGAGGAGTTGACTCAAAATAGTATTTGAATTTCCTGTCCTTTTCGTCTCCTTGCAAGACATATAAATTAAATTGTTCTCTTCATATTTATTGTTATTGTGTTACATGGTTTCTATAATGCAGGCTTATCAACATCCTGATGGATTCATTTTTTTTTCACTGCATTGTCTCAGCCATCTTTGGCAACAGTTCTAGCTTGACCTTTATGGATGTTAACCTAGTTATGCCTTCCTGAAATACCCAAGTCAATTTATTTTCTTATTATAAGTTAACTGAATTAGTATGTACGGTCTCATAAGTAAATACCCATGTATGCAATCAAATCATAGGTTTACAATTATACTTTTTTTCATTAGGATTGATTTTACCCCTATGGCTACATCCTTTCCTTTCATACTTTGGTATTGCCTTGATTTTTGGTTATTATGGTTGGTTCCACCGTGTTATATTTTCAAGCTTTTTCTCACGACATCCTCTTATAGATATGAGCTTCATGCCTGAGCACAAATATGGATCTAGTTGAATAATGATTTCACAAACTTGCGACAATTGGAAAAGAAAAATTATAATTGAGAATTAATTTGATTCATCAATATTATTTGAGAATCAATATATAAAGCAAATAAGTTAAGCTTAGTGGTACATGAAATAACTATGGATAATTAAAGCTAACTGAAGCAAAGTGTGCTTTATGTTTTGTTAATGTGAACATGCACCACATGCAAGCACTAAAGTTAACTAACTAAAGCCAAGTGCACACCACATGTAAGCACTTGAGTTAACTAGCTAAAGACAAGTGCACATCACATGCCATAACTAGAGTTGATCTAAAGCTAATTAAGGCTAACTATGTGCATGTACACCAATAGCCCCCCCTTAAGCATAACTTAGGTAAGTGTGATGCAAATTGAATGAGTCCGAGAAACACGACCATTTTAGGTACCCAAAAAAAAAAAGGAAAGAGGGAAAACCCAGTGGGAATAAAAATCCCCCCTCAAAATATAATGCAAAAGTAGAGAAAATACAATTGCTAAGAAGTCGTGTCCTTCACCCCTAGGCAATCTCGCAGAAATTGAAACTTTTTCTAAGTGAAAGTCTTGGTGAATATATCAACATTTTTCTTGGAACTCGAACAATACTGAATATTGATGATCCCATCATGAATAACTTCTCTAATGAAGTGCATGTGGATATGATGTGTTTGGTCCACTACTGTTGCACTGGATATTTTCAAAACTTTAGCGTACTTTGATTATCACACCAGATGATAGTTAGACGATGGACACTGATCCCAAGCTAAGATAGTAAATGTTGTAGCCAAATGGCCTGAATAGTGGCATTGACTATTCCTTTATACTCGGCCTCTACTAATGATAAAGCAATGGCTGCATGCTTCCTACTTGACCAAAAAATTGAGTCGGATCCAAAACTACGTACATAACCAGAGGTGTACTTGCGATCAATGTTGTCACCAGCCCAATCTGAATCTATGAACCAAACGAGATCCAAAGAATAATTTGTTGCATAATGAATCCCACAGGTGATTGTCCCTTGGACATATTGAACGATGCGCTTTGCAACTTTCCAGTGTAACTCATGTGGCTCTTGCATGTATTTGGAAAATACCCCTACGTCATATGAAAGATCAGGATGGGATTGAGTGAGATAAAGAAGACTTCCACAAGCTGACGGTACAATGTGCAATCAATCAGTGGTGTGTCTTTTCCATTCTCACACTTTATCTGATGAGAAAGGTGTGGTTGCTGGCTTGCAGTCACTCATGTGATATCGTACCAAAATATCTCTAACATACTTTGGTTGAGAAATGGTAATCCTAGAACCACTTTGATTGCTCTAGTCCAAGGAATAAATTTAGAAAGCTCATGTCTATCATATAAAACCGCTTATGCAATGTATTTTTAATCTCAGTAATGATAGAAGCTGAACTACTTATTATCAAAATATTATCTACATAGAGTACTATGATCAACAAGGAGTCGATTTTCTTCAAAAAATAACCATTATTATCAGATTTGCAACATACAAAATTTTTAGATAACAAATACAAATCCATCTTTGCATACCATGCTCTAGGTGCCTGCTTGAGGCCATAGAGAGACTTCTTTAGTTTGCATACCAAAGATGAATAGTGCATGTATCCATGTGGTTGCTCCATGTATATTTCCTCCTTGAGATTACCATGAATAAAGGCATTCTTCACATCCATATGATGCACCTTCCATCTTCTTTCTATTGCAATGGAGAGAGTTAGATGAATGGAATCCATTTTTTCCACTAGAGCAACAGTCTCATCATAGTCAACACCATGTACCTAGTGAAAACCATTTTCTACCAACCGTGCCTTATATCGACTAACTTGTTTCTTTATTGGTCTAGTAAACCCACTTTCATCTCACAGGTTTATAATTTGAATGTAGTGGAACCAAATCCCAAATATGGTTCTCAATGAGAGATTTATATTCCTCATCCATTGCTTCTTCCCATTCAGGATGCCCAATTTCTTCTGCATAAGTTTGTTGATCAGATGCATGCATCATATAAGCATTCATGGGCATGCATGGCTCCATAGCTAATAGTGCTTGTGGATATTCCTCAAACTAAGGTATAGAGGTAGGATCATCAAGGAGATCATTCATGCTACGCCAATTTTGTGTTGAAGGTGGTCGAGAATCTTCCAAACTACATGAGGAAGTATGATCTCGATGTTCAAAAATTGGTGGTCCAAAATGTGTCACAGGAAAAGGCTCATATTCATCATAATTATGATTTTAACTTTCATCTACACACTCATCAATGAGTGGTGATGGAAACTTGGTAATAAGTTCATCTTTTGGTGCATGCAAAATATCTTCGTCAAACTTTACACTCCTTTCAATGAAGAGCTCTTCAGTGTTGATATCAAGAAATATGTACCCTTTGAATTCATCAAAATATCCAACAAACACTCATGCTTTACTTTGAGGCTCCAAATCCTTTCTCTTATCTGTAGGAATGTGGGACCATGCTCAAGATCTGTAAATGTGGAAATGACTAACTTTAGGTTGCATGCCAGTCCAAGCCTCAAAAAGTGTTTTCTAGTAACATATTTATGAGGATATCTATTCTGGATGTATGAAGCACAATTGATATCTTCAACCCATAATTTTGACGAAATAGATCTTGCATGCAACATGCAATTGGACATCTCATTCAAAGATCGATTCTTCCTTTCGGCCACCCCATTTTGCTATGGAGTGTAAGGAACTGTATGCTGCAACTGTATGCCTGCTTCATTACAAAGGTTATTGATATCTTTGTTGACATATTTCATCCCATTATCTGTGTGGAGTATCTTAATGTGTTTTCCAAACTGATTTTCTACATGCGCTTTGAAAATCTTTAGATGTTGAAAAGCTTCACACTTGAGTTTCAAGAAGTAAACCCAAGTGAATCTCATGTAATCATCTATAAATGGACACATGAGATCACTATGTACAAGATCACTATCTTTCTTTTCTCAGTTAAGGTACTGTAAATGGATACATGAGATCACTATGTACAAGTTCCAAAGGTGAAGAGGCTCTCCATGTATGCCCCTTCTCGAACTTGTTTTGTTGATGCTTTCCAAGAGAACATCCATTACAAACGCCATTTGAAAATTCAATGGTCGACAATCCTTTAACCATCCAGTGCTTACTAAGTTTCTGCATATACCTCAACTTCAACTGCTCAAATCTCTCGTGCCAATCCTACTTTCTTCATTTGCATGCGTAAGTAGCAAAATAGAATCTGATTGAGGAAAAAAATAAAAAAATGTATACAGAAGAGATTGATCATTTACCTTTCCATATGCAACCTTCAAGTTGGTTTACATCTCATAAATTCTAATGGAATCTAGGGTAAATTCCACCTTCCTTTCAGTACCTGTGTGTTTCATCTGATACACTGAAAGAAGATTCATAGAAAGACTTGGAATATGCAATACATTCTCAAAACTTTTATCTTCGAATTGCACTCTTCCTTGTCCATTTGCTTCAACTACAAAATTCTCCCCCATGAGAATAGGAGGTCATGAGTATGCATGTAGAGAAGAAAAAGATTCCTTTGAAGAATCCATATGATGTGAATCTCTAAAATTGATGATCCATTCTTGCGGTGTAGAATGAAGAGAAATCAAAGCATTCCCATTACCCCTTGTTTATGATAGTTTTTCCTTTGTCTTCTTCTTGGCACATTCTGGAATGTGATGACCAAGATTATTTTGTTGAAGAGTCTTTGTCATCAGATAAATAGTCTTCTGCATGCAAGAGGATTAGGGATGATAACCTCGATTACAATAAGGACACTTGAAGTCTCCTTTCTTTCCCTTCTTAGCCTTGGATTTGGAAGAATCATATCGATGCTTTGGATTTCCTCCCTTTCTTGGATCTGGATCTCTTGCCTTTACTTTGCCTTTGTATTGTTGATTTGGTTTCGAGTTGGAATTTCCTTTCTCATGCATGGAAAGTGAATGTGAATTTGGAGACTTTAACGAACCCATTTTTATGAGCTTATCCTGCTCATGAATAAGAGACTCAATAAATGGATCAAATTTGGTCATTTTTCATTTTTCTCCAGTTGCAAGTCCAACTGTATGAAATGTAGAAACGAAAACAACATATTCGGGGACTAATTTAGAAAAAATAGGAAGGATCAATTGACCTTCTTGTTTTGATTTATTGATTCCGCAATCATGTAGTTGTAGAAGAAGTGATTTAAATTTTGTAAGGAAACCTTGAATGTTCTCAAAGCTATTTCGATCTAATGAATTTAGCTCATTTTCGATAATATGAGCCCGCATCTCATCCTGATTTACAAATAAATTCTCCAGGGTTTTCCAAACCTCATTCAGAGTGTTGCATGTGTCCACATGGAAACACAATGCTGGAGATATGGACAAAAATAAAAGACCAAAAGCCTCGTCCATCTTGTTGAAGTATTTGGATTTTTCAACTACAGAATTGGGTTCAGATTCCGTATTCATAACTATCTCATACAAGCCTTTGCTTCTGAGGTGAAGCAAAATCTCTGGCTTCCATTTGAATTAGTTATATGGAGTAATAATCACTGAAGATGAGAAATCCATTTTTTTCACCTTGTAGTTGTAGCAACAGTTGCGGCAGTTCTCCAATTTTTTTATATGCAAATCAATTATTCGAACAATTTCCAATTCTTTGCTCTTCAAACATGCAAAATATTTTTCATGCACCTTCTCCAAACCCTTGTAGCTCTAATACCTTGTAAAATTATTAAAGCACAAATACAGACCTAACTGAAGAATGATTGCACAAACTTGCAAGAATTGAAAAAGAAAATTAAAATTTTTGAATGAATTTGATTCATCAATATTAGTTTGAGAATCAATATATAAAGCAAATAAGTTAAGCTTAGTTGTACATGCAATAACTATGGATAATTAAGGCTAAATAAAGCTAAGTGTACTTTATGTTCTGTTAATGTGCACATGCACCACATGCAAGCACTAGAGTTAACTAACTAAAGCCACATGCACACCACATGTAAGCACTCGAGTTAAGTAGCTAAAGACAAGTACACATCACTTGCAATAACTACATTTGAACTAAAGCTAATTAAGGCTAACTATGTGCATGTACACCAACAATTCATGTTGCTACTTATTGAATGTTGAATTCTAAAATTTCCAGAAGGATTTGGGATGCAATGAAAGTTGAAAAGCATAGCCCATTGCAAGAAATTTGTTCTTTTTTATACTGTCTGTAATACAAATTTATTTTTCCCATATCTAGATAATTCATATATATGAACTCCTAATTTTCGATTTATGCAATATCGAAATCTTCACCGTTCATAATTTATTATTCTGGGCATTAGCTATGATGGGTTATGTTTAAGGAATATTCATTTAATTTTCAATGTTGTAGAGGATTTTTAGAATTTCCTGTCTATACATGAGTTCAATGTCATTTATTTTTCTATTTGTGTCAATGCCTCCATTCTTATGAATTTTACTTGGAATACTTTTACTAAATATTCATGTGCATGTTTCATTAATTACTGGGTTTATCATTGCATGGTAATTTACCATACTTCTACATAGATTGATCTATTTGTTTTTTTTTCTCTTTCAAGGAGGCCCTTGGTGCTAATCATAGTGCCATTGGGAATTTTGTGTATCAATGGCTCTAATTAAAAACTCCTCATAGATCTTGCTTTAGAATTTTATAAAGAAGATACAGCTCGTATAATTTCAAGACGTAAACCCCAATCATTGAACTTGTGTATGTTGATAACCCCATAACATGTATCACCTGGATGGTTCTTAATGCAACTAACAATATTCATGAT
The DNA here is from genome assembly GCA_034641835.2 of Pinus albicaulis. Lineage (NCBI taxonomy): Eukaryota > Viridiplantae > Streptophyta > Pinopsida > Pinales > Pinaceae > Pinus > Pinus albicaulis. The sequence goes on along the minus strand of JAXQQM020058160.1, from coordinate 87,601 downwards.
GAATTTCTATTGCTTATTCCTTCGCGTCTCGTTCTCCATGAATATGAGTTCCTTAAATTTCTACTTTAACCACAACGCCACTATAGCTTAAATTAGTTAGCCACTAGTAAGCGTGTGTAGGTACTTATATAATTATAAAGGCATCTATTATATAACGTTGGAATGTTTTATTTATGTTTACTTTTACAACAATAATGGTGATGGGGACTCTGATAGTTATAAATATGTGTAAAAGAAGTGTGTGATCATCTCTTCTTCCAGACCACGATATAATCTATTTTAAGAACTTTTATACAATAACACCTTAATTTCATAAGAGACCCAAATAATATTATAGACTATAATGTGATTTTGTGATAGTGTCTAAGCATATTTATTTGTCTACCATTTAATTATAATTCCATTTCTACTGTTAAGCATGAGTAATTTACTCAATGCCTTGCAACTATTATGTGTAATTGAAGGTCATCATCTCTTGCATAAAGATAAATTGTCTTCCTATGGTTGCACACTACAAATTTTAATTAATCGAGATCACTTTCTATGTGGTATCCTACTAATCTTTCCCTTTATTCTTCTTCATGGAAAAGTTGTTTAAGAGCCGTCTATTAAGAAAAATAAAATTTAAGTACAGGGAACAAAATTAACTTCTAGCCTTTGTATTTCTCATAATGCCTCTCCTAAATTCCTATTCAGGTCATAACAATAACAACCTCTATCCCTCCTCTACTATTCCAAAATGAACTCATTAAAATAACTGCATTCATCCAAGTAATACAATTTTATTTAAGTTAATTATACACATTTTTTTTAAACCACTCGATGCATGCATGCCCATACTACAGTAAGATACCCTTTCGGCATAATACTATCTCAAGCCTTTGAATCCTTGTTCACAAATATCTACATCTCTACACATGATTTAATTCTCATACAGACCTAAATTACTACTATAGAAAACTATGAATTACGATAATTATATACAATCATCTGTAATGATAAAATTAAATAACCATTAATTCTTTTCATGTCATCAATAAACGTACTTAGTAATATCACTCCTATTCTAACCAACCTAAAATCTATAACTCATCATGAAATCCCTATACTCAATTAACTACATCACTACTATATATCCATACCCTAAATAATTTGGCTTTATACCATAGATAATTCATAGAAACATATACATACAATTATTTCAGATGAAAGAATTCAATCATAGTCAATTTAAATAAATTCACCAGCAGGGTACTTGAAAGTTCACATCTTCTCTCCACCCAACCTAGAATTGTTTCCTCCAATTCACCCTTAAGCTAAGAATTTTCTTGCCAAGGAATCCACAATCCTTGGTGATCCCTTCCATTGGTATTTAATACATTTATTTCTTGATAGAGTTTTCCTTTAGCGGTGTGCCACTTTTGTGGACCTTTTTATCAACTTGCCTAGGATTTTCCATAAAATCCTGCTTTTCTCTCCCACTGTTAGCACAGTTCTATGCTTAGTCATGAGTGTGTTTTATTTTATTTTTGTTTTTAGGATAAAATTTGTAAATTTTTTAAAAAATGAGAACACTATCGAAAGTTCTGGTAGCGTTTGTTTTAGCCTTTTCAGGCAGTCCGTTTTAATTCTATTTTATGTCTGTTTTTCTTTTAACTCAATGCTACTGAAATTTCGGTAACCTCCCTTCTTTTAAAAAAAATAAAATAAATTAAAAACACATATGCTTTTGTGTTAAGCCACGTGGTTCCATTATCAACTACATTTTAAAATTTCTATCATGAGTTAGGTCACGTGATAGGAAAGGTTTACGTTGAGTGATGTTAAGTTGATTCATGGTTATACATGGAGGAAGCTAGGTGTCAATCCGCAGTTGCAATAGCCAACTTTTGTTTTTCCTATCTGTTAGCTGAGTCACTCATCCACATGTCAAGGTGCATATTAAGTGTTAAGTTATATTGTGGATCTGAAGTTTTAATTTGATGACCGTTTGGAATGATCACGCATGAACGCTGCTGGAATTTTAGGCCGGTCATAAGGATATGATGGAGGTGACTTCCATCTCTAGCTTTGTTTATCTCTAGCCACCTGTAGCATATCATATGGAACACTGCAACCAACTGAAGTTAATCATGACTACCACAAGGTGTATTCTATGGTCTAAGATATTTCCCATTATGAAAAATATCATGCATGGAAAGTTGAACCAACATATATTATTAAACCATCGAAAGAAATGGAAAACCATTAGTTTCGAGTTTAACTTTTGGTGAATGAGCAGCTCCAGTGAGTAGCTTGAGGAAGGAGACCCAGATTTCAGATATATTTCATTGAATACACAGCAACACCTGTTAGGTGAGCTCCCCTAATTTGGAGACCTATTATATTTTAGTAGACAACCTTGTTTATTACTGAAGATGAATAATCAAGGAGGAAAACTAAAATGAATTGAACGAAAGGAGCTGATCTAGTTGATGATAATCTAAATGTGAGAAGTTTCTTTGTTTAGGTAGGGTGGTATCCATTGTGTTTAAGACTAGGAAGCTCTCATTTAGGAGTATCTAAGGGATTTTCACTCTCTTTTAATGGGAAGGAAGCAAATTCATATGGCCTCACATTGCACGTATTAGTAGAGTATATTGTTGAAGCTCTTATCCTTCCATGGGAAGGAAAAAAATGGTTTAAAGGCTAAGTCATCACTGGAGGAGACCCCAATAGTTTCATCAAATATGGACACAAAGACCCTAACTTGGCTAAAGGAATTCCTAGAAGTTACCTCAGGGATGAATGGGTTGAGATTGTAAACCTCATCAAGGTTTACCTTAGCTATGAGAGGAGGTATATTGTTGTTTTTCTTTATCATATGAGATTTTTGTTTCATATAGCAGGTATCGAAAGAACCTCTACCTACCATTCTTTCTTCTAAAGAGCTTGACAAAGATGTCAGCTAGGATACAAACACACATAGATGTATCAGAGTATAGCTTATATCATCAAGCTCTTATTAAAGTATTGGTTGAGGAAGAACTTAGGAAAATAAACCAGTCATGGAAACATTTTCTGTTTTACAGGGCAGACCATCCTGCACCTACGCCAGATATTCCAACTCAACTATCTCATCCTCACAGCAACATCCTCAGCCTGTCGACCAGAAAGGGAAAATTCAGAAGCCAACTACTTCATCAGTTGGTAAAAGGACTAAGAGAAATGCTAAGAAGGAGAACATTCACAAAAAGGCTAAAGGAGGAAAAGAGAAGGCTCCTTCAACCAAGCTTGAAGAGAAGTTGGAGAAAGGAGAAGGTTCATGAACCAGTAAGCCCAAATGAATGAAGATGGTGCCTCCTATTTCTCCTTTTCCCAAGGTTTATACTAGAGCACAGAGAGGAAAGTCTGTAACTATAGAAAAAATACAAAGCATAGGTTCTACCACAAGTTTCAGAAGTAGACATTCAACAAAATATTAAGAAGGAATATCAACCCACTAAGTCTAATGAGGAGCTCATAAAAGATGCAGGGTATGATATTAGCAGCAAGAGAAGGAAAAAGGATTCAAATCCAATTGTCGGTAGTAGGAAAAGACACACTAGAGACAACAACAAGTTTAAGTTCAAATCTAAAGACTTTCATCATCCAAGTTTGCTAACATAAGACATAGATATAGAGAGGCAATCTGAAGGGTTACATATTGTAACTCCTTCAATTTTAGAGTCTAGTGGGTCAAAAAATAAAGATAAGCGTAAAGCACCTTCAGACCAGCAAACAAAATCCTCAAAAAGAAGAAAAATTCAAAGGGTTCAGAAGAGAAAAAGGCCATTGTCAAATAGACAGCCACCAAGACCACAAGGTCAAAATCAGTTGTTGACAAACAAATAGACTTGGACAAACTTGTGAAAGTTGCAGGCCATATAGAAGAGAGGTAAAACATTTTCCTAATAAAATACCTTTTTTCTTACTAATTACATTTTTGAACAACAACTTAATTTTCAGAGTGTATAAGTATGCACAGGATTTTCAAGTATTTTCTTTGCATTTTTTAAAAAGAAGCAGAGTGCTACCAAAAATTCCGGTAGCATTACCGTTTTTGCGTAGTTACAGGTTTTTACCGGAATTTCCGGTACTGTGTGTTTTAAATGATTTTGGACAGTTGTCAGCAGAGTTTCTAAGCAATTTTAGGAATGATAATGTTAAACACCATGTTAAAACACACATGGTGTATGAGGAGAATAGCACACACACAACAAGAAAATCAACACAATGAAGGATAAGTGTGTGGCTCTCTTTTCCATTATACAAAGATGTACATTTATAGTACATTAGGTGTGACACTTGGATTCATCTTCCAAGGTCACTTGGACTCATTTGTGATTGTTCGCCTTCCACACCTACCCATAGAGGATTAGGTGTCCAACATTCCCCCCCTTAATCCGAAGGGGTATGTGTGAGTCCAAGAAGAGAGTTGTAATACAAATCTACAAAGTATGCATGGCAGCACTTAGGTTGAATCAGCTCTCTGAAATGTTGGCATAAAGAGGTGGTTTAAGGATGACCACCAACACTAGAACGCAACGCAAAACTTGTTGCGGTTCCGAGGAACTCTTCCCAAGCGCGAAAATTTGAAGAATGCAGCACAGAGGAATTGTCCCTCATAAAAAGGGGAGACCTTCAACCTAAAATAAGGGAGGTCTAATACCTGTGATGGTTTTAGGATTACCAACAACTGCAGGAATGCTTGAAGCATTTCACCGGAACTCAACCAATCTTGTGAAAGTGAATCTGCTAGAGTAAGTGGTCCTCATATATGGAAGGGAGACCTTCGACCTAAAAGAAGGAAGGTCTACTACCTGTGGTGGTTTAATGTTGTCCACCAACCAAAGATGATGGTTTAAGGTTGTCCACAAACCGAAGGCATGCTCATGGGAATCCGTGTCTCTGGCTACATCACTGAATCTGGAATGACGAAGTGTGGCTCAGGATCGCTTGAACTGTTGTGTCTCTGGCTACAACTCTAAACATGGAATGAGAGATTGTGGCTCAGGCTCACTTGATCTGTTGTCGAAGCTTGTACATGACCACCATTTTCCCCCCTGTCGGGGACAAGGTGAGATGATGGCGAAAACTCAACTGCAAGTTTGCTCAATATGCGTGAACAAGTTCTAACATGTGTCGTAAACATCTTCTTGGCTGCTGATGCCCATTGCCAAGAAGCGATCCATCCAAGATGAATCTTGGTTCTTGTAGGAGGCTTGTGTCTGAAGCATCTGTCTGAAGAATGAGTGTGCCGACCACAGTGCTTGCATGGATGAAGATCAAAACAGTGATCTTTCATATGGCCAACTCGATCACAGTGTTGGCATGTTACAATCTGATGTTGTGAAAGCGGAACAGAATCTGGAACAGCTGCAGGTGAACTGTCATACATGAATCCGGCACTCTGAAATATGATGGGCTTGGTGTAGTCTGGAATATGAAAGGACACATCCTTGTCATATCCAAGACCAGTTCGATGCTTGTTGTGGACAAGCTCTTCCCAAGGTCTGATGATGGGCTTGAGAAGTGCAGGTTGAACTGCTGCATCTGCATGTACATCTGCTCTAGTACAAGGAACTGAATGTGAATCATCTGCAACTTTATCTTCTTTCTTCTGATGAGAGTCCTTCACAATATTCTGAACAGAAACAGGTTCAGAATGGTGACTCTTTTGCTGAAGTTCGTCTTGTTGGAGCTGAGATTCCAACTGCAAAAACTCAATCTTTTCTTGTGCATCTAGCAAACAACTCTGAATGTTACATAGAGCATCCTTGCTCATTTTTATCATATCATGAACATTTGAATGAATGAGGTTATTCAACAACACTAATACCTCATTGATTTTGGCCATTTTCAACAACTTAGGCTCAAAAAATGAAAGGGTGTCGGCTTCAACCGAAAATGCACCCGTTTACAATGTGATGCAACAAGAAATACAAATGACTCAAAAGAATTTCCAACTATGGAAATCTCAAAGTACAAAATCTGCTCCTCAAATGATGGAGGGCAATCAACAATCCAACAACTCAAATACACTTCAAGTCTTGAATGAAGATGCAAATCAATGTCAGTTCAATACATATCTCTGCAAAATATGTGCAGCTAAAAACACTATGCAGCTGAATTTTTTCTTCAAATAACTGTTTTCAATGATGGCAAACTTGTCTTCAAATGTGAAATTCTTCAAAAAATCACCCTTATGTCAATGCCACAAATCACACAATGTAAAATCTACAAATTTCTCTATATATTCAGTCCATCTCCTCACATGTCATTTCCATTTCTTTGCTGTTCAGTTTCCTCTTTCCTCTCTCTCTCTCTGCTATTATCTTTTTTTTTTTCTTTTTTTTTTTTAAATTAATTGAAAATTAATTAAAAAATTAATTATGGGAAATAATTAAAAGGAAAGGGGATGGAAATTTAAAAATGTGTAGGGAGGGGAATTTTAACAATTAAAAATGGAGAGATTTAAAAATGCATAAGGGAAAAAAGAAAAATAGGGAAATTAAATTAAAAAGGAGAGGGGTTATTATAATTGTGGGAGGGGAGATATGAAAGGGGTGAATATAAAATGAGGGGATTAAAATAATAACAAATTTTTTTTTTTAAAAGGGAATCGAATGGTGGGAGGGGAAGAAATGGAATTGAATGGTGGGATGGGAATCAAATGATGAGGGCTGGGTTGTGTGTGCATAGGGGAGCGTATAGAAATGTGGAGGGCGGATTGTGATTGCAGCGTATACCAGTGAGGGGAAGGACGAAGTTGAAAGGAGGTGCCGGCCAAAGGCTATGAGGGCGTATGCAATGATGCGAGGGGCGTTTGAAGGTAGGTAAGGGGCGTTGTGGTAAAGGGATAGGCTGTGTTGAGAGGAGGAGTGTATGCATACAGCGAGGTATGTAAGGCTTGAGGGTGAAGTATGGGGGTGGGGTGAGCGATGAGGGCCGCGTAGGGTAAGTGGAAGCGTAGGGTGGGGAGATCTGTTGAGTGCGGGGATGAGGTAGCAGATAGGAGCTGTGGGAATTGTGGGCCAAAGGCCGTGGGGAATGAGTGATAGGGGGTGAGCGTATGGACTGTGAGGTAGGGAGTAGGGATGGTTTGGATGTGGGATGGGAGCGGGTTAAGGAGAGATATGGTGAGAGCGCAGGCTGTAGTGTGGGGATAGCAGAGTATGGCTGGAGTGATAAGGGTTGAGGAATTTTTTTATTTTTTATTTTTATTTTTATTTTTTATTTTTTAATTTAAAATAGCAGAGAGTAGAGAAATTAGCTTTCGCTTGACGAGAACCGAAGTGTGTAGAAAACTCGAAATTTTCGCCAAAAACCCGAACTTTCTTCAAAAAAAATTGCGAAGGGCCATATAGCGACAAAAATTGGAGAATTTGTAGAGTTAGAGATTTGCAAAACAACTCGAAATCTCATAAATTTTCCAATGAAAACTCGAAAATATTTTGATAAAAACCCGAAATTTCTTCAAAAACCCTCTTTAAACTATTTTCGGCGGCTCTCCAAAATGGTGCAAATTTAAAATGCGAAATTGCGGGAAGAAATCAACCTTCGGATGTGCAGTCTTTGCTCTTCTCCAAGATGAAATTTGAATGCGCCCATGATTTGAATCTTTAGCACCTTTCTTCAAAACACCTCTGAATGGCGGCAAAAACTCTGCTGCAGAAACTCTCTAAATGCTGCAAAAATGCCAACAATTTTTGCAGATATACACAGGCCATAAACACAAATGGCTCACTCAATTTGGAGCAGGGCCAGCAATCGCCCGCTCTGATACCATGTTAAACACCATGTTAAAGCACACACATGGTGTATGAGGAGAATAACACACACACACACAACAAGAAACTCAACACAATAAAGGATAAACGTGCAGCTCATATTTTCCATTATACAAAGATGTACATTTATAGTACAATGGTGTGACTCTTGGTTTCACATTCCAAGGTCACTTGGACTCCATTGTGACTTTTCGCATTCCACACCTACCCATGTAGGATTAGGTGTTCAACGGATAAGGACTCATAATGATATGTATATTTCAAGTGATGGTTGATATATGGTTATGAGGTTGTTAAAGGTCACAATGAAGACACGTGGCTATTAAAAACTAAAGTCATGGAGAGACAAATCAGCAGAAAATAGGATAGAATGTCAGCATACTCAGCAACATAGTCCAAACTTTTTTCTTTTCTCTTATCTACATCTATCATGTTAGTTATATTTCGATAGGATATATTTTTAATGTCCTATGACTCCTATGTAATGTGAGGAAGAGTGGATACTTATTTTTAGGAGAGATGGAGTTGGTGCCTCTCTCTCTATAAATAGCATTTGTAAATACCATTTTAGGGTTGAATTTTGGTCAACCTGAAGGCTTATCACAATAAAGAAAACTCATTTTTTCACTTCATGCTGGAGGATTTTGTGATTCAAGGACTATCTAATCTATGGTGTGTTTTTATCATTATTTTATTCTTCTGATTTATGAGTTTTAGCAGCTAGTAAGGTGCGAGTAAGAAAATTGTTAGAGGATCTAATAGTTAATTATCTATTGTTTAGTTTCCTGCAAATCATATATATGTTGTGCAGAGAATGTTAGTGAAGGTTTGCCTGAAATATTTATGAAATAATTTATGCATGGACTATGATTTATAAATGTTATTTCCTTTACATAAAATAGATTTTGTGTAAAAGGACACTCTTGTAGCTGTGTGACTGATTTAGGATATGCATATTTCTTAGATTGAGTACCAAATATCTGTCATCTTTCATTTGTTACAATATTCTCCCCTATACTACCAATTTACGCATACAATTTATACTTGACACATTGTTCCAAATGCATGAAGGTATAAAAGAATAAAAATCATTTCAATCTCTTTAAGAATACATCCCACTACTCAAAACCTTTTACATTGAAATGAACTATGATGTGTAAGGCTTACTCCTTTTCATTCAAGGAGTGAATCCTTGCACTAACACCCACGATCAGGGTGAAAATGTGAAGTTGGGTTACACCTTTTTTCCCTTTTTGAGAATTTTTTTTTTTTTTTTCAACTCTCTGCAAGCTAAAACAATTTTTCTGTTTAGAATTTCATTTTGCGATAAAAATAAAAGTTGTCAAAAATTTTATTAGCTTTCTATTATTTATTTTTTGGAATTTTTTTATACACATTTGATATGTCAACTTAGCGTTTCTTTGAGTGTGTGTTTTTTAGCAATCAAAGGATTCATAAGAAGTCATGTTAATTCGCAATGTTGAATTATTTGAAACTTTGTGTTTTTGAGAAAATAATGTGTTACAACAATCTAGACTGAGTCTACTTCAGTTTCGTCATATTTACAAAGCCAACAGATGCATATCATAATTAATATAATTTTTTGAACTGGTCCAATATGAAAAAACTGCATATTTTGAATATGTTTCGTGATGCAAGAAATTTCTTAACATATAAGTTATAAACTAAAAATCTAAAAACTACCCATTAGAGACGACGGACCAATGTAATGCACAATAATTTTTTCAATTTTTTTTACAATGTATTTTGAAAGATACATAATTATCATTTCACTGAATCATAATGACCTTCAGAAATTGTTTGCACCCATTTTATTACAAAATTAATTAAAATTAGTAAATATTTACGAAATTCTATAAAAGTTATATTTCCTAAAAATAGATTCAATTCTGAAAATGCTTGTCTTGGTTCCGACAGTTAATTCAGAATGTTTCATGGAGTTTATTCAGTCCAAAGTTGCAGATGCGTATTCAGAGCTTGGTTCTGCGTAATTGCTGATGCGTTAGTTCGGTCGAACTCCTAAAAAAAGTTCGGTTGAATTATTTTTTGCGCCGATGGCCCGTCAAGTCTAACGACATAAAAGTTCGGCCGAATTTTGTATAAAATTTTGGCTGAACTTTTACCCAATTTTCCATCGGCCGGAAAATACCACGGAGCCCCTCCAAAACAACATTTCACGGAAATATAAATTGTCACGAAATCATTCATTATTTTCGCATATTTTCGCACATTTGGTCTAATTTTAGAAATCTCTTGGTCTGATTTTGCAAAGAATTGTTTTGGGTTTTAGGACTTTTCTTGGAGGTACATTCAAAGAACATTTTTGCAAAGGATTGTTGTGGGTTCAAGGACTTTTCTTGGAGGTACATTCAAAGGACATTCCTTGGAGGTATGTGATACATTTTTTGGATGTTTTTTGGGCTTCATTTTTTTTGAAAGTATGGATTTGGCCTTAATTTTCATTGTTTTTGGAGGTATGGATTTGGGCTTAATTTTGAAAGGACTCTTTTTAGGCTTAATATTCAAAAGACATTTTTTGGAAGTTTTTTTTAAAGTGATATTTTTTTAGAGGCTTTTTTGAAGTATTTTTTAAAGTGGCATTTTTTAAGAATTTGGAATTATTTTTCAATGGACATTTTTTGGAGGCATTTTTTGAAGTGACATTTTTTTAGAGTACGTGTTTTGGGTTGAAGTAAATATTTTATAATGAATTTTTAAAATGGGTTTTTGTCTAAATTTTTAAATGAAATTTTTTTGTAGGACTTGGAAGGAAATATTTTGAGCTTCGTTTCATTTTTATAAGACATTTATTTCTCGGATTTTTTAAAGTAAGTGTTTTGGATTGAAGTATGTATTTTTTGCAAAATTTTTAAAATGAGTTTTTTTAAAATTAAATCTTTTGTGATGTTTTTTTTTAATTGAGTTTTTGTCTAAAATTTTGAAGGAAATTTTTTGAACTTCATACTCTATTATCATGGGAAATCGAAGGACTTGTACGAGAAAATATGATAAAAAATGAGACCCTGAGGAACGTAGAGAAGAGATGAGAAAATCTCGCAAAGGAAAGATAAAAGCACTCTCAAATATTGAAGGGGAAAATCAACCTCAACTAGAAGTTGAAGTAGGTATATAAATGTAAATATTATGAGTTTGATATATTTAAAATTTTCCTAGTGTAAAATGTGCAGCTTAATTTTTATTTGATGAACTAATTTGAAACATATTTTGCAATGTACACAAAGAGAGATATTTCTCAAAACATTGATGATGAGATGCAAAATTTTGAAAGAGAAAGTGAAAGGGATATTGAACCAATGATTGAAGATGGTGAAAATGTTGAGATAAATTCAAGTGAAGAAATTGAATCACAAGGTATATATATATATATATATATATATATATATATATGTTGAACACATGCACGTATTATTCAAATTATACATATATTTATTAATTTAGTGATATATTGAATATGTAAACTTATTATGTACTATTCATTCGAATATGTACAGATGAAATCAATGTCAATGATGAGATGTTAGAAAATGTTGACACTCACACATATGGAGATAAAAGAGCTGAGCATTATATACGATATCATGTTAACCGCATGTTTGATATGTACTTCATAGAAGAAAATGTGGCAGATCCAGCCCAAATGTTGAAAGGTCTCCTATCATTAAGGAAATTAAAAGAAGCTACAACTTTATTGGGTATTCGAAAATCAACCAAAAAAAATAAAAAAAATTTGAAGGAAAATGTGATACAAAATATAAATAGTGCTATAAATTCAATTAGAAGATCTAGATAGAAAAATGTTTCAGTTGTATGTAGAGCAATACATATGGCAGTGGTTTCATCAAATAACTAAAGAGAATCGCTTGGTAAAATCTATGGCACAAGCATTAGGAACCTCACGAAAAACTTTGCACAAACATCGGAAATTTCGGTTGCAAATAGATGTAAATGATGAACTCGCTTGTTGTAGAGCTATTTGTAGGCAACCATACAAAGATATACTCGGAGAAAATGTTAAAAAAATAATATATGAATATTGGAAGAACAGTTCGCGTGTTTTTGCAACTGCAAAGCATGTGATGTGAAGAAGAATAGCACGAAATCAGTACGAACAACATGAAAAACATTTCTTGGAAACCACTCAGATAGAGTTGTTCAACAAGTTCAAAGAAAATAATCGCGAAATTTATGTGTTAATTAGTGCTTTTGTTCAACAAAAACCATGGTATGTAAAACCTATCACCGTACATGACACTTATTGTTTTCGTTATCATGTGGAATTTGAGTTATATTATGACACATTCCTTAATTTTGGTAGGAAATTTTGGAAGGATTCACCTCCTCCTTCCATTATCCGTGATTTCATATCTCAAATTCTATGTGAAATACAAAGCGATGAACTATTTTACGAAAAGAAATGTGTTGGTGGTAAAAAATGCGATGATTCTGGAAATTTGACTAAATTTCAAAACAAATATCGTATTGATATAAATGATCAATCATTTTCCAACATGAAAATGAAATGGAAGAGATATGAATATATCCATACATTGATTCAAGGTGCAAATAGTGCTAAAAGAATTGAATTACAAGAAGAAGAAATTTTTGTGATAGACTTTTTGAGAAAGTTTAAGGCAGAAATTTATAAATACATCAAGCATTCCCATAGAGCTTGATGGCAAGACTTGCAATTCAAAACATATCGTGAAGTTTTTCCACCAGGGACGATTTTTTTAGTAATTGATTTTGCAGAAAACTACACATTTGTTCCACAAAAAGAAATTTAGAGTGAATAATATCATTTTGACCAAATCTCCATGCTCATCCATATTCTATATAGACATGCTGAACAAAACATCAATCATATAGAAAAAACCAGTGAAAATCGACATGTTATTAAATAATATCACTTTTATATCAGTGATGATCATACATATGATACATATTTTGTACAACACTGTTTTGGAAAGATTTATGACTCCTTGAAAAGTCGTGGAATAACATTCAATGAAAATTGGATATGGTTAGATGGATGCGTAGGTCAATTCAAATCTGCACGATCATTCTTTTCGTTGTGTTATCTTCATAAGAAAACTTGCATTAAATGTTGTTGGAATTTCTTTGAGACTGGTCATGGAAAAGGAGAACATGACGATGTAGGGGCATGCATAAAACGAGCACTTTGAAGATATAAAATGAACCCCTCCGCAAACCGACTTGTGGACGCTAAAGAAGTTTTTCAATGGTGGATTGCTGCTCTAAGCCATGAGACTAACTGATCAAGGGAAGTGTGAATGTACATTCAATTTAATTTTTATTGGATATCTAATTTTAAACAGTGTACATTTATCACAATTTGATTATCTTTGATTGTATTTTGATATCATATTTACATTCGTCTTTGAATTTTCCATATAAAGGTTTATTTGGCATATTGGGATCGAAGAAGTAGATAGATCAATTGCAACTGACGTTGAACAATAAAAGGGACTCGAAAATTGCATTCAATTAAAACAAAGTTGTCCAGAAATGTGTTTGCATTGGATAAAATAAAATATTCTTGTTTTTGTCATGTTTACATAGACAACACAGAATCTAATGACGTTTGTGAAAACAAAATGTATGTAAAAGATTGGAAACATACAGAGCTAAATACAAAGGGAAAAATGTTCGTTGCAATGTTTAAAGAAATGCAATCAGAGGAGACTACAATATCATCCGATGGTGATCGAGTTTCTGATCTTGTTAGAGAAGGTAACATTTGAATTTCTTTCAAATGATAAAGATCTAGAAATAAATTTAAATACATAAGTTTGTTAAGTTTTTTTTATTGTGTAGGAGACTTTTTTGCTGTAATTGCACCTATTGACGACGATGAAAATGTGAAGTATTATTTGATGCGTTGCACTGAACGAAAAATGAAATTATTAAAAAACTATAATGATCATGGGTTTCCATATGAAAGAGGATCTATTATACTGAAAGGTTATTTTTTCAGACAAACTAATCATAGTGGGGATTTTGTTTACTTTGAAGACTATGAACCTGATGTCATAAGTTTTTAATATAGTCACTTCGTGTGTGTAGCACGCATAAAGTTAATAGAGGTTCAATCAAAGAAAAAAATGAAAATTAAGAAATGGAAAATGTCAAAATCTGATCATGAACGGATCATTGAAGATGGCATTCCATTGGAATTTTTTTGATTGAACTGCCCAAGAATTTCTTCTCTTTGGATTATTTTTTAGAAATTCTAGAACTGAACTAAAAATTGAGCTTCCTTGTTATGTTATCTGTGCAAGTGTTTGAACATGTACAAATTGTTTTGGTACATGAACACTAGGATCAACTGAAAGTAGCTTTTCTATACATGCATTGATGAAAAATGTTGCATGTATTGGATATATATATATTCTAGAATGAAATTGATTGTTCAAGTAGTTTTACTATATGTGCATTGATGAAAAATGTTTGACATACTGAATATATATGTTCTAGAATGCAAATAACTAAAAGTAGTTTTTCTATGTGCATTGATGAAAAATGTTGCACGTACTGGATATATACACGGATTGAATATGACCATCATGGGTTTTTCTGGTAAAAAGTATGGAATGTAAATAAATCATCCACAATATAGTTTTGTACGAAGATTCCTTTTAGACAAGAGACTCGAACACTAGTACATTTGGTGGAAATTCCGACACTTTGGTTCCGACACTTCTGACCAAATGTCGGAAATTTCCCCAAATTTTATCAATTTTTCAAATCACACCCACAAATGTCACTATACCGACATTTGGAGATAAGTGTCGCTATTGCGGCACTTAGAAGTTAGTGTCGGTATTCCGACGTTTGTAGCAAAGCGTCGGAATTGCGACAGTTTCGGCAATAGCGTCAGAATTGCGATGACATAGAGCAAAGTGTCGCTATTGCGACATTTGAGGAAAGCGTCGCTATTGCGACAGTTTAGGCAAAGGCATCGCTATTGCGATGGCTTGGGCTAAGTTTTGCTCTTGTGATGATTTGGGCTAAGTGTCGCTCTTGCGACAAAAAACGTCGGTCTTGCGACGCTACGTGTCGATTCTAATTCACTCTCTAACTGACTTTCGACATATGTAAACAATGATTTGATATTATTTGAATTAATTAGGGTCAGTTCAACATTATTGCTATAACATTTTTATGTGAGGTTGCAGGCCATGAAACTTTGACCATGTTAAGGATAATTTTTTTTGAACATCTCGTCCAAGCATCAGATCTTTGTTCGTTATATTTTCAGAGATATGCTCTAGGGAAGTTAGGGTTTATGTATGCTCTAGAATTCTTTCTCAAATCATGGTCAGCTTGGTATTTTGGCTATCTTCTCGTCTGGAAATTTTTAAGCTATGAAATCTTCATACATGGTCTGTTTTCCGTTTGCTACCTTGTGTCTCCGGGTGGCCAGGCGCGCCGTGTGACGCCGCACGATCACTAAGGGTGCCTGGGTCGGGCGATTTCGCGCGAGGGTGCCCATGTCAGATTTGCTAACTTATGACCGCCCGGGTGCCTTAATGTGCACATTCGAGTGGTCCATTTTCCGTTTTCTACCTTGTGTCTCCAGGCGGTCGGGCGCGCTGTGTCACGCCGTGTGACGTTGCATGACCAAGGGCGCCCGGGTCGGGCCGTTTCGTGCGAGGGCGCCTGTGTCAGATTTTCTAACTTGTGACTACCTGGGTGCCTTAATGTGCACGTTCAGGTGGCCCGTTTTCCATTTGCTACCTTGTGTCTCCGGGCAGTCGGGCGCACTGTGTCGCGCCGTGTGACGTCGCACGACCAAGGGCGCCCGGGTTGGGCTGTTTCGTGCGAGGGCGCTTGTGTCAGTTTAGCTAACTTGTGACCACCCAGGTGCCAACTTGTGCACGTTTGGGCGGCCCGTTTTTTCTTTGATACCTTGTGCCTCCGTGCGGCCGGGTGCGCTATGTCGCGCCGTGTGACGTCGCACGACCAAGGGCGCCTGGGTCAGGCCGTTTCGTGCGAGGGCGCCCGTGTCACATTTGCTAACTTATGACTACTTGGGTGCCAGCTTGTGCAAGTTTGGGTGGCCATTTTACCGTTTGCTACCTTGTGCCTCTGTGCGGTCGGGCGCACCGTGTCGCGCCGTGTGACACCGCACGACCAAGGGCGCCCGGGTCTGGCCGTTTCGTGCGAGGGCGCCCGTGTCACATTTGCTAACTTGTGATTGCCCGAGTGCTAGCTTGTGCACGTTTGGGAGGCCCATTTGCTGTTTGCTACCTTGTGCGTCCGTGCAGCCGGGCGTGCCATGTGACACTGCATGACCAAGGGTGCCCGGGTCGGGTCGTTTCGTGTGAGAGCGCCTGTGTCAAATTTGCTAACTTATGACTACCCGAGTGCCAGCTTGTGCACGTTCGGGCAGCCCATTTTCCGTTTAATGCTACCTTGTGCCTTCGTGCGTAGGGCGTCGTAAATAAGACGTGTATTTACGTTGACCAAGGGCACCTAACTCATTTAACCCCCTAAACCATAAACCTCTAAACCCCTAACCCATTTAACCCCTAAATCCTAAACCTCTAAACCCTTAACCACTAACCTTTAAACCCTTAAACCCTAACCCATTTAACCCCCTAAACCCCAAAACCCCTAACCCATTTAACCCCCTAAACCCTAAACCTATAAGCCCTAATTAACCCTAACCCCTTAAACCCTATATTTCCCAACCGGTCTAACCCATTGCACGTTCGGGCAGCCCGTTTGCTATTTGCTACCTTGTGTCTCCGGGCAGCCGGGCGCGCCATGTGACATCGCACGACCAAGGGCACCTGGGTCAGGCCGTTTCGTGTGAGGGCGCCTATGTCATATTTGCTAACTTGTGACTGCCTGGGTGCCTTAATGTGCATGTTCGGGCGGCCCATTTTCCGTTTGCCACCTTGTGTCTCCGGGCATCCGGGCGCACCGTGTCACGTCGTGTGATGTCGCATAACCAAGGGCGCCCGGGTCGAGCCGTTTTGTGCGAGGACACTCGTGTCAGATTTGCTAACTTGTGACCACCTTGGTGCCAGCTTGTGCACGTTCAGGTGGCCCATTTTCCATTTGCTACCTTGTGCCTCCTTGCAGCCAGGTACGCCGTGTCACGCCTTGTGATGTCACACGTCGACCAAGGGCGCCTAACCCATTTAATCCCCAAAAATATAAACCTCTAAACCCCTAACCCATTTAACCCCTAAACCCTAAACCTCTAAATTCTTAACCACTAACCCTTAACCCTTAGCCCCTAACCCATTTAACCCCCTAAACCCTAAACCTCTAAACCCTAATTAACCCCTAACCCCTTAAACCCTATATTTCCCAACCGGTTTAACCCATTGCATGTTCGGGCGACCCGTTTTCCGTTTGCTACCTTGTGTCTCCGGGTGGCCGGGCGTGCCGTGTGACGTCGCACGACTAAGGGCACCCGGGTCGGGCCATTTCGTGCGAGGGCGCCTGTGTCAGATTTGCTAACTTGTGACCGCTCGGGTACCTTAATGTGCACATTCGGGTGGCCCGTTTTCCGTTTGCTACCTTGTGTCTCTGGGCAGTCGGGCGTGCCGTGTCACGCCGTGTGATGTCGCACGACCAAGGGCGCCCGGGTCGGGCTGTTTTGTGCGAGGGCGCTTGTGTCAGATTTGCTAACTTCCGACCACTTGGGTGCCAGCTTATGCATGTTCGGGTGGCCCGTTTTCGTTTTATACCTTGTGCCTCCGTGCGGCCGGGTGGGCCATCTCGCACCGTGTGACGCCACACAACCAAGGGCGCTTGGGTCGGGCCATTTCGTGCGAAGGCGCCCGTGTCACATTTGCTAACTTGTGACCACCCGGGTGTCAGCTTGTGCACGTTCGGGAAGCCCATTTACCATTTTCTACCTTGTGCCTCCGTGCGGTTGGTGGCACCGTGTCGCCCCGTGTGACACCGCACGACCAAGGGCGCCCGGGTCTGGCCGTTTTGTGTGAGGGCGCCTGTGTCACATTTGCTAACTTGTGACTGCCTGGGTGCTAGCTTGTGCACATTCGGGCGGCCCATTTTCCATTTGCTACCTTGTGCCTCCATGCGGCCAAGCACGCCGTGTCACGCCGTGTGATGCCACACGACCAAGGGTGCCCAGGTCGGGCCGTTTCGTGCGAGGGTGCCAGTGTCAGATTTACTAACTTGTGACCGCCCGGGTGCCAGCTTGTGCACGTTCGGCGGCCCGTTTTCCGTTTAATGCTACCTTGTGCCTCCGTGCGGCCGGGCGTGCCGTGTCACGCCGTGTGACACTGCACGTTGACCAAGGGCACTTAACCCATTTAACCCCCTAAACCATAAACCTCTAAACCCCTAAACCCTAAACCTCTAAACCCTTAACCACTAACCCTTAAACCCTTAACCCCTAACCCATTTAACCCCCTAAACCCCTAAACCCCTAAACCCTAAACCTCTAAACCCTAATTGACCCCTATCCCCTTAAACCGTATATTTACCAACCGGTCTAACCCATTTAACCCCCTAAAACCCTAACCCATTTAACCCCCTACCCTAACCCTTAACCCCAAAAATCCTTAACTACTAAATCCCCTAACCCCCTAAACCTATAAACCCCTATAACCCATTTAAACCCCTAAAACCTAAACCTCTAACCCCTTAACCCCTTAACCCCTACCCCTAGCTAAAATCCTTAACTGTTAAATCCCCCAAGCCCCTAAACCCATTTAACCCATTTAACCCCCTAAACCCTAAACCTTTAACCCTTAACCCCTAACCCCTTAAACATTAATTCCTAACCCCCAACCCATTTAACCCCCTAAACCCTAAACCTTTAACCCTTAACCCCTAACCCCTTAAACATTAATTCCTAACCCCCAACCCATTTAACCCCCTAAACCCTAAACCTTTAACCCTTAACCTCTTAACCCCTTAAACATTAATTCCCAACCCCCAACCCATTTAATTATAACCCCCTAAACCCCTAAAACCCTAACCCATTTAACCCCCTAAACCCTAGCCCCATTAACCTGTAACGGCCCCTAGCCCCTATCTCCCATCTCCATAACATAGAGTAATACAGAGACCAATGAAACTATCATCTTAACCCCTAACCCCTTAAACATTAATTCCCAACCTCTAACCCATTTAACCCCCTAAACCTCTAAACCCCTAACCCACCAAACCTTTAAACAGCTAACCTAACCCTGACACTTCATCCCTAACCCATTTAACCCCCTAAACCCCTAGTAAACCCCTAACTGGCCATTTAACCCCCTAAACCCTAAACCTATAAACCCTTAACCCCCACCAATGTAAAGTTTCCTTTGAGCATGATCTGTACTTTGACTAGGACCTGTGCTTGCCACTGTTTGGTCGGGTGTGTCGTGTCGCGCCGTGCGAGGTCGCCCAACCGGGCGCATTCAGGGTTGTTTTGTTCGAGGGCGGCTGTATCAGTTTTGCTAAGTTATGACTACCCAGGTGCCTTGTGCACATTCGGGTGGCCCGTTTTCTGTTTTCTCCCTTATGGCATATTCGTTCAGTTTGGCGCGTCGTGTCGCACCATGTGAGGTTGCCCGACTGGGCGCATTCGGGTCAGGACATTTCGTTCAAGGGTGCCCGTATCAGGTTTGCTAAGTTGTGATCACTGGGGTGCCTTGCACACATTCAGGCTACCCGTTTTCCGTTTGCTCCCTTGTACACGTTTGAGCGGCTTGTTTTCCATTTTCTCCCTTGTGGCATCGTTCGGTCGGGCACACCGTGTCACGCCGTGCGAGGTCGCCCGACCGGGCGCGTTCGGTTCAGGTCGTTTTGTTCGAGGGTGCCCGTATCAGTTTTGCTAAGTTGTGACCACCCAGGTGCCTTGTGCACATTCGGGCGGCCCGTTTGCTCCCTTGTGGCATCGTTCGGTCGGGTGCGCAGTGTCGTGTCGTGTGAGGTCGCCCGACCAGGCGCGTTCGGTTCGAGCCGTTTCGTTCGAGGGCGCCCGTATCAGTTTTTCTAGGTTGTGACCACCATGGTGCCTTGTGCACATTAGGGTGGCATGTTTTCCGTTTTCTCCCTTGTGGCATCATTCGGTCGGGTACGTCGTGTTGCGCCGTGTGAGGTCGCTCGACCGGGTGTGTTCTGTTCGGGCCGTTATGTTCGAGGGCGCCCGTATCAGTTTTGCTAAGTTCATGTGACCGCCCGAGTGATATGTGCATGGTCGGGCGGCCCGTTTTCCATTTTCTCCCTTGTGGCATCGTTTAGTCGGGCGCGCCGTGTCACGTTGTGTCATTAAGTCCCTCGACCAGGCGCGTTCAGGTTGGACAGTTTCGTTCAAGGGCGCCCGTATCAGTTTTGCTAAGTTGTGACTGCCCAGGTGCCTTGTGCACGTTCGGGCGGCCCGTTTGCCGTTTTCTCCCTTGTGGCATCATTCGGTCGGGCGTGCCGTGTCGTGCCGTGTGAGGTCGCCCAACTGGGTGCGTTCGGGTCGGGTTGTTTCGTTCGAGGGTGCCCATATCAGTTTTGCTAAGTTGTGACCGCCTAGATGCCTTATGCACGTTCGGGTGGCCCATTTTCTGTTTGCTCTTTTGTGGCATCGACATTCGTTCGGGCGCGTCATGTCGCGCTGTGTGAGGTTGCCCGACCAGGCGTTTTCCGGTCGGGCCGTTTTGTTCGAGGGTGCCTGTATTAGGTTTGCTAAGTTGTGACCGCCCGGGTGCCTTATGCACGTTCGGGCAGCTCGTTTGCCGTTTTCTCCCTTGTGCATGTTCGAGTGGCCTGTTTTCCGTTTGCTCCCTTGTGGCATCATTCGGTCAGGCACGTTGTGTCGCGCCGTGCGAGGTCGCCCGACCGGGCGCGTTCAGTTCAAGCCATTTTGTATCTAATAGAAAATGAATGAATACATAGATTACTATCATTAAAGAAAAAAATGTAAATTTCACTTTTAAAGTAATACTTAAAAATAAGGAAAAAATAATACATAAATTATAAAGAAAAAATATATAAAAAAAGAGATTAAAAATCCAAATATTTAAAATACAATTCCAAATTATTAAAAAATATTTATTTTTAAATTAATTTGAGTGGCCTGAAAAAAACACACGTGTTTCATTTCAAAATGTAAAAAAATTTCAAATATCGAAAGTTTTAATATCCCTCGTTCATTTCCCTCCTGTTGCATGGTTTGTCCAGAGAAGTAGGGAGGATCTGATCCAAATCTGAGTTGGATCGATAGCAAAAATGTGAGAGATCCTTCACATTCAGGGGGTCAATGTGGCAACCAATTCGGCTCCAAGTTTTGGGAAGTGGTCTGTGAAGAACATGGGATCGACAGCTTGAAATGGTTAATGTTTACTGCTTGATGTCGTTAGGAAGGAGGCTGAGAACTGTGATTGCCTGCAAGGTATGTGTCTTTTTCAAATTCAAATCCTTGACCTTGTGTTTTTTAAATGTAGGATTTCATTTGCTAAAATGATGTGGGTTTTTGATTCCCTAGATTTTGTTGTGTACAAGGTTTTTTGTTGTGTGTGTTTTTTATCTGTGTGTCCATGCAGTTGGTGACTTGAACCACCTGATCTCGGCAACCATGAGTGGAGTTACGTGTTGCCTAAGGTTTCTTGGTCAGTTGAACTTAGATCAAATCCAATGTACTGTAAAACGATCATTCAAACGATCATAAAGTTCAGAAGAAATATTTTCATCTAGTATCAGAATACTTATAGTTTAAATTCAGGATACTCACAATTTTCAATGTTGTTTTTAACTGAGGCTTTGTGTTATGGTGTTATGTTTCATTGCCATGGTCAGATTCACAGGTAATTCTGGGTATGATATCTCTGTAGGTACATATAATGTAGAGAAAAAACTCAGATTTCCCACATATACTGTAGAGAAAAAAACTCAGATTTCCTCAAAAACTCCTGAAATGCTTGCTGTAATGCTTGTAGATACCTCCCACAGTGATTGCTATTGATGCAAAGTTGTCTGCTAGGGATTTTTTTTTTCTCTGCTCTCTACTACTAAAACACAGAAACAACTTACTTGGGAGCTGCCTAATATAAAACAGTGACATAAATGGTTTTCTCTCCATGACCTTTTCATTTTTTTGGGATGAGTAGGTCGTCCTAGGGTTTTAGATATTAAAAATTTAACCTATATGTGTTACACTGAAAATTGTCATCCTGACATTCTGCTATGTGTATGAGCTCATTATTACTCATAATTCCTCCTTTGTAAGTCTAACATATCAGTTCCTCATGTCAAGCCTTGAAACTCAGAGAAAAGTTTCGAAAAATCTCCTTAACTTTGGTGTCGCACTTTCTCTATATCTTGCATGCGGTCCCGCACCTAATGTTCATGTATCCTGCGTACCTAAACACACTTTCTCTGTGTTATGGGTGTGGACCCCTGTAAAGATAAAAAAGGCGCAAGTAAGCTCAAAAAATCTCACTTTCAGTAAATTATAGAAGCCTCTAGAAAGAATCTTGCGGTGGCAGAACCGCTCTTTTGAGGTTCATGTATCCCTTACCTTATGGAGCTAACCCCTTGATGTGAGGAGCTTATCCATTTGAAGGAGGATTCTATCCCTTCATAGTTGGAACTGAAACCTCCTCTTTTCCACTATAAAAAGAGGCATTGGGTAGCCTCAAGGGGAGTTCAAGCTTTAGATTATTTGAGGTTAAGTGTTGTTGGGATTCAGACTCATTTAACTGAGATTTTTGTGAGGAGAGATCACATACCTCTATCTGTCTCGGTTGGAGGAGTGCAGAGCTTATCAGAGTAGAGGAGATTCCTGCTTCGGACCCCGGGAAGGCCTGTTCAACATCAAGGCTAAGGTTGTAAGGTTTTCTTTCTTTTAAAATTAATACAAATGGATTCATTTTTCTCAATAAGCTGTTAGTTAACTGTTTATTTCATAGATTCCTTGATCACTATGATAAGCATGATTTATGATGTTTACTATACAAGTGTTATTTAATGTTTTCTTGTCTGCGACTGCAGGTTTACGAGGATAACTCCTTCAAGTGCACGAGGGACAACAACGACTTCAAACAAGCGTTGGACCTACGGTAAGTCTTTTACACCTCTATAGTGATTTTTGTAAATCATATATGCTTAGAGAAAGATTAGTTCATTTGGCTGTTTTTTGCTAGATTTTCTTCCAACACTAGGGAGATCGATCTTGTCCGCAAGATCGATTTATCCGGCCAACAAATTGGCGACTCCACGGGGAAAGGAACTTGTTGTTTTTGGTTCTCTTTTATTTTGATTTGAGGAAAAGTTTTTCCTGGTTTTTGATTGATAGATATCTACCTGGGTAGCTTAGGTTTTCTCTGTTTTTGAAAATCTTGAAATCTTTTATGTTTTTCTTTATTTTTTCTAGGGACCGCACTTTGTCATTTTGCACAGTGCGGACAATTTCGCACTTTCCTTAAGTAAACAGTGCAGGACCGCACCTGTTACTTCTGGAAGCCTGCGGACCCTGTTAAAATTTTGGAAAAACTCCAGATTTATTTTTTCAGTTTATCTTTATTTTTTATTTTGAGTTTTTAGTATCTACCCAGATTGATGTTGTTTCTGTCAAAAGCCTTTTGTGAATGAATTCCAACGGTATTTGTGTTTTGATGATTTTCTAGAAGTTTTGCGTTTTGGATTGCTTTTCACTTGGTCTTTGTAGTGATTCAAAGCATTGGCAGTTTGAAATACCTCAGATTACATTGGTCTTTTTTCCTTTTTGCTGAGACTGACCTGATTGTGAAATCCATCCTTTATTGAGAAATAGATCTACTTGTTTCTTTGCAAATCTTCGAAAAAACTTTGTTATAGGTTTTGAATTTCATTTTTATAGAAAAGATATCTAAGTGTTTTTGATTTGTTTGTTATTCTGGACAAATAGATCCTTAGTTTACTGAACAACTAAGTAAAACATTCTTCAAAAATATTAAAGCTTTTATTCAATTAGATTTTTAAAGTTTGTAGATCTCGAAATTAGTTTTGTAGTTTTGAGTGCTTTTAAAAATTTGTAGATTTCTTTTGAAGGAAAATTGTTTTTGTAGTTTCAAGTTTTTGAAAGTGAAAGGATTTTGTTGTGAGCTTTGATAATTTGTCTCATTTTGAGTTATTGTTGAAAAGACAAAAATATTTTCTTCCAATTATTCTTTATGTTCAAAGAAAGAATTGTT
The DNA here is from genome assembly GCA_034641835.2 of Pinus albicaulis. Classification (NCBI taxonomy): domain Eukaryota; kingdom Viridiplantae; phylum Streptophyta; class Pinopsida; order Pinales; family Pinaceae; genus Pinus; species Pinus albicaulis. Next base: position 63,591 of record JAXQQM020058160.1, on the reverse strand, counting down.
TCTTAAAAGAATTGCATTCTCGAACTCTTTCTTTAGCTAGAATTTCATTGAAAGAAAACGAATTGATTATCATTTTTAGGTGCATTTTTAGTGTTTTTGGAAGTCGAGTCTTCACACCATCAAAGTTTCATTTCCGTACCTATTGACTTAATAAACAGCTCATAAAAGTAACGCTTAATTAAAATTCATCTAGCAATCTTTTTATTTTCTAGGGCTCTTATCACCAACATAGCTTAGGCTAGTATCTTGGAGTAGGGAGTAATTAACTCTCCAAGATAGTAAAAAAAAACAAGTAGATAAATCTTGCAGTAGGAAATAAATCCAATTGTAATTGGTACAATCTGGGAAGCTTCTCTTAAATAATTTAATCCCGAGATCATATCCGAACCTTTGAGACAATCAATTTTGTTTCATTGGGAAAGATAGAAGATTTTACGCGCATTACAAACAGTAAACCTCGGATTAACCATTGTCGAGGAGCCTGGGATCACTTGTCGGTAAACCTTGGATTGACCATGTCAAGGAACCTTCAAGGGGATTGAGCTTAGTTACTCTGCCCTTGCACGTGGGATCGGATCGTAGACTGTTCCCCCAGTTGTATTTGTTATTGTTGGTAACCTTAGTGTCCATAAACTTAAGATTATTTCCTAATGTGACGGTGAAGGAAAGATCTCACTATACCTGGAGCAGACGTCGACTAGACTCACTTGGACTCTCTGGGGGGTTCTCTTCACACGAGATGGTTTTGTGAAGAAACTTGTGCCAATCTATTTCATTAAGCAGGTTGTCGGGGTAACTGTTCCAACCGCCCTTTCTGTATTAAATTTCTACTAAGTTGGATTTCATCACCAACTAGTGTTTTTAGTACGGGAAGTTACTGTTTGTGTGTGGTTTGAACTCTTATATTTTTAAGCGTGCGATTCAGCTATTTATTTCTTTAGAGACTTTAGGTGTTTTCATTGAAATTTTCTTTGTTTGCATGTGATTAGTTAATTTTAATCGTGGCAGAATTGCTGAGACAATCCCGGAGACTTCAAGGGAAACCCCCTGAATATACACCAAGTCAGCTTGAAGGGCTTCGTGCTCTAGTATCATCTATTATCGGTAGGATTAGATCAACAAAAATTGGAACTTCAGCTATAGTTGTTCATCCTGATCATCAAATACCCACAACATAACATATTCAAGAACCGATTTCAGTTTCTGAAGTTACTGGTAGTATTTCTCCTTCTAGTGAACTAGCTGACGAACCTGAAATCACTGAACCTGAAACTAAACCTACTGTTTTGGAAACATCCTCAGGATTTATTACACCAACTTCTAGCGATCCTGGTTCACCTAGGGTAAGAAATATTGTCACTGAAGATCTTCCATCTGGCCTTATTTCTATTGAAGAACTTACTAGTACAGACGAAGAGTTATCTCTTCCCGAATCCCCTTAATATTTAAATCTTAGGGAGCGTGAATCTATTTTCTACAGCCCTATTCGAACTGATGCTTGGTATCTATCCTTGACAAACTTTTTAGAGAATCCGGGTCTTTCTTTTTATCCACCTCGAATTCCATTTCATCCTACACCCAGAGGTTACTATCTGTCATCCATTATGGAAGGAGAGTCATCCATGTTTTCCCAGACACCGGAAGCATTTTTACACGGTGGTCCTTCTGTTCCTCCGGGATATCAGGCTCTGTCTGGTACTTTCTCTGGAGCAGCTCCTCAACCCATTGAACATGTATTATCATCTGGTCTTAATGGAGTTAAAACTGAAACGTCAAACGCAGAGCAAATCTTTATGATGTCTGGTAATATTCCGAATCCTAACCTCAAGGCAGTCAGTTACCTCCTGGAGGGAAATTTCAGGGAAATCAGTTACCGCTTACGGGGAAACCTCAAGGTAGTCAGTTACCGCCTAGGGGGCAACCTTCAGGAAGTCAGTTACCACCTGGGGGGCAACCTCAAGGTAGCTTTTTCCTAGGAAAAACTGTGGAATCATATTATTTTGGAGGACAACCTCAAGGACAGTACATACCTCAAGGGTATCAACCTTCAGGATAGTACATACCCCAAGGTCAACCCCAAACTCAATATGCTCCTCAGGGTCCTTATCAACCCCAGCTTCAGTACGTGCCTCAGGGTTATCAACCTCAAGGTCAGTACCCAATTCAAGGTTTTCGACAACCTTTTGGTCAATAATCTATACAAGGAGTCGGAAATTTACCACTTACTTATTAGCCCTACGTTCAACCAGGCTATGGTCCTTACGTTCAACCTTCTACGGGACAATACCCCAGAATGAACATGGTGTGGTATCCATCCCAATATCAGCAGCCTATGCAGCCTAATGTGTAGTTGCATTCTCAACTTGGATAGCCTTTGGTTTCTGGTCCAACCCAGCAACCTGTCCAGCCAACTATTCAAACTCCTGCACCTAGTTCTGTTCAGCAGTTTGGGCCTAGTACACCTTAGACTTCGCCTCAAACTGCTGCAACTACTGCAACGTCTGTTTAACCTATAACACCCATTTTTTGAGTATCTGTAGATCCGAGTTCTTCTATCCCTGCATCCGTGAAAATACCTCAAGTATCTGTACCCCAGTCAGGACCTTCAGTTCATACTTCGGTTCAGATGCCTGCAGGACAAACCGGTACAAGTATAGTTATCACAATTCAACCGCAATTCACGTATCAATCGTACCAGGGACAACCTCAATTCGGTCCCGTTTCACAAAATCCAAATTATCAGTATCAACCATACCCTGGCTATACTTATCAACAACCTCAACAACCCCATTTTGTTCTGGTTAATTCTGGTTACTTGGGAGGTTACAAAATTCCTAATGCAAATCCGATTCCCAGTTATCTAGGGTATCCACCTCCTAGAACTGCTTTGGCTACTCAAGGTTTTCGCGACCCTAACTGTCAGTTACCATTTATTGCAACTTTGGATTTACTTGATTTGACGTGCCTTACGAATGATCCAATTTTCTATTATCCGTACTATCCGCCAATGCCACATAAGTTTCCCAGTGATATACCAAAATTCGAAGGTAAGTCAGGAGAGGATCCATCAAATCACATTATGAATTATCACCTCTGGTGTGCGTCTAATTCAATTATTGATGATTCAATTCGCTTGCATCTTTTCCAAAGAACTCTTATTGGTCTTGCCTCCAAATGGTACATTGAGTTACCACGAGGCTCTTTTAATAATTTCAGTCAGTTAGCAACTGCCTTCTTGACTCATTTTCAGTTTCCTTTCAGATACGACAATGGCACAGAACTATTAACTTCACTAAAGCAACCACATCCACATATATTTTTGATCATATTCATGAATGGCGACGTAGAAGGCATTTGGTGAAAGTTTACATTCCGGATCAAATTTTGGCAGAATGGTTTGTTAAATCATTGTTATCCAAAATCACTGAAGACGTAGCTAAGGTTGGCGTTGTTACTGAAGAGCAAGTAATTGCTCAGGCTCAGTACCTTGACCTCGTTTATACACAGTCAGGTACTTTACATGAAAAAATCCTCGATCTTCCAAAACAAAGTCAAATAGATGCATGTCCTTCAGGGTCTCATGCCACTGATTGTATGATTGGTATAGTCAATACTAAAATCAAGAAGAAATATTCAAAGAATTCTTCTCCTATTATAACTTTACTTGATTCCCCGAAAGGAGAGTCTTCCCCCGAATTTTCTGCTAACATTCATGTCGTAGAGACATCTACGTCCAAATCTAAATCCGGCAGTAAAAAGAAAGGGAAGAATAAAAACAAAAAGAATTCAAAAGAGAAAATTGATAAAAACAAATCTAATGACGAAAAACGCAAACCTCGCTATCCTTGTTTCATTTGTGACGAGGATCATTTTACTAAGGAATGCCCACATCGAGTAGAGGTTGCAAAATTCGTTAAAGGTTCACAACAACCTGCTGTCTTGAAGGATCCTTTTCCGACTCAAGATAGTAAGATGGTTGGTTCTACCTTGAATGCCTCAAAAGAACATATTTTGATGATGTCTCATGTTAGGATTGCGACGCGATCGCAAGATTATGGTACTAAGAATACTGTTGATGGTAAAGAAGTAGAATCTTCATGGCTTTCCAAATTCCAGTGTTAGTAAAAAACAGACCGATTTTTCGAACTGTGATTGATGAGGGAGCTTCAACATGTATTATGTCGATCCAGTGTTGAAAATCACTTGGTTCTCCTACACTCAATCAGTCTCCGATGATTCTAAAGGCTTTTGATGGCCGAGGTTTCCACCCTTTTGGTGTTTTGCAGGATTTACCCATAGGGGTCGAAGGTAAAACCGTAAATCTATATGTGGAAGTGGTTGATGCCCCTCTAGATTACAACCTTCTCCTGGGTCGTAGTTGGACTTATGCTATGATTGATGTTGTTTCTTCAGTCTTTTGGCTCATAAAATTTCCACATCAAGGAAGGATCGTTACAATAGATCAATTAACTTATTTTTCTTCCGATCCAGCCTCTACAGAAACGATCCAGCACGTTGGTAAAGCGGCTATCCCTTACAAGGATGTTGGAGTAGGTTTGATTAAAGATTCTGGTTTACTAGGAACTTTTTCCTTTCTTCCTCCCAACTTATCGCCTTCTATTGCAACTATTCATATGATTTCGTCAGATACTATTATGTTTGATGATCCTTGGATCGTACCTTCCGACTCCGAGTTAGATTCATTTGATGGCATGATGCCTTTGAGTCCATTTGAAATTGCATATCAGGCTGTATAGTCACTTTCCAACCCCTCTTCAACTGAAACTGATCCAATGAATGGGATCCATGAGGAATCACTTTTTATATCTAGTTCAGCCACAATGACATTCCCTGATCTTGTTCATACTGATGAGCAAATTCGTGAACTTTTGTCTGTGAATGATTTACCATGGGAAGATCTACATCACCGATCTTCATTTTTACCTGAGCTGGATCATTTTGAAGATGATTTCACTTCAATTTTTACTGCTGATTATGTCAAAGAACCGCAGAATCCATTGCAAAATCCAGATTCTGAGTTAAATTTGGAAAATATCTCTCGAACGATTCCAATCGACATTTCAGTAAAGCTAGGAATAATTGAAAACATTCATATAGGTGCTTGCTATATGGAAGATGAAATTCAAACTTATAAAGCCCTATTTCAAGAATTCCATGATGTGTTTGCCTGGTCCTATGAAGAAATGCCAGGAATCGGTCCATCAATTGTCGTACATGAAATCAAGACTTACCCGGATGCCAAACCTGTCTGTCAACATCTACGTCAAATACATCCTAGAAAAGTTGCTGCTTTCAAAGGGCTATGTCTTACGCATTTCATGACATTAAGCACATTGTGCATCCTTATCTCGATGATTTACCTGCTCATTCATCGCATAGGGCCAACCATCTCACTCATTTACGAGCTATCTTTATGAGATGTAGGCATTATCGAATTAGGCTGAATCCACACAAATGTGCTTTTTGTGTAGAATCGGGTCGCTTACTAGGATTTGTTGTTTCGAAAGCAGGCATTCGCATCGATCCGTCGAAGGTCAAAGCTATTGTCAATTTACCTCCTCCTTCAAATCTGCGCCAACTCCAAAGTTTGCAGGGGAAAGCAAAATTTTTACGTCGGTTCATTCCTAACTACGCCGAGCTAACAAAATGTTTTACCCGGTTGCTGAAACAGAACATTCCATTCTTTTGGGATGAGATCGCTGATCGATATTTTGATGCACTTGAACACGTGTTGACCCATGCATCGTTATTGCATCCTCCAAACTACAGCCAGGACTACGTTTTGTACCTCGCCGCCTCTCATTCCACAATTGGAATGGTTTTAGTTTAGGAAAACGAATCCAACACTGAACATGTGATTTACTATCTTAGTCGAAATCTACATCCGACTGAGATCAAATACACGCATGTGGAGAAATTGGCCTTGGAAGCTGTTCAAGCTGTCCAAAGATTTAGACACTATATCTTATTACGCAAAACCACAGTAATTTCTGACTGTAACCCCATGATGTACATTTTAACCAAACAATTTCTAGGGGGCAAGTATTCCAAATGGATATTTATCCTACAGGAATTTGACTTGGAGTTTGAAAAATCCAAGGCAAAGAAATCTTTGGTTTTTGCCGAACTGATGTGTGATTTCCCCTCTATTGATACCGAAAATGTGGCGGAGGAGCCAAATTGAAAGTTTTCATCCGGTTTCTGGGTATTAGCTTAGGGTCAATTGTCACCAAGCCATCTGCAGTGTCGTTATGTGCTCAAGAGGACAGTTCAAATAAACCATTCATCTGCAAAATATCTGTCATCCATTTTGACCATCCGTGAGTCAGTCCTTGCTAATATATTTCTTCAAAACTTGATCTATGATTTCGTGTTGTGGGCTTGCCTATGACGGATCACTTTCTATCGACGACAACTCATTATCTAGGTAGTTGATCTAGAAATCGTCAGTACCTTGAAATCTGCATGCCTCAATGGCAGGTTTCTCGCTTTCAACGAAAGGTTACATCATTGACCTTCGATCGAATGATTCCATGACATGTTCAAATTCAGCTTATTCATTCACATTTCATGGATTATATTGGGTAATTTGAGAGCCATTGACATTACTGGTGGTTACTCTCACACTTGTTAACAATTTACATCATTGACTGGTAATCAAGTGGTTTCTACCATGTTCGACTTCGACACATTCATTCACATGGATAGAATCGTACTAGTTCGAGATGCGAAAATCAAGACCCTGGATCTAGTTTCTACCATCCAGGCTGCGAGGAATTTTTGTTATTCATTTATACAATGGAATATTCATAAAAATATGGTTGCGTCCATGCTGTGTCTACACATGTATATACTGTGATGTATTCAAAATCATTCTTGTATCAGAACAGTTTGAATCGATTTCTAGTTAGTTTTGATGTGAGTATGGGAATGCCTACCTCAGTGATGATATGCACACACATATATTTTGCATTGAATTTTTTTACAGGTTCCGACTGGGGTGTCCATAGGATGATCCTTGAAATGATAAAGTGCTGCACTCTTCATATATGACAGACTTCAACTTCATCTATTCCAGACTTTGCACTTTAGGGGGCAATCTGTTACACTGAAAATTGTCAGCCTGACATTTTGCTATGTGTATGAGCTCATTATTACTCATACTTCCTCCTTTGCAAGTCTAACATATCAGTTCCTCATGTCAAGCCTTGAAAATTAGATAAAAGTTCCTAAAAATCTCCTTAACTTTGGTGTCACACTTTCTCTATATCTTGCCTACGGTCCCGCACCTAATGTTCATGTCTCCTGCATACCTAAATGAAATTTCTCTGTGTTATGGGTGCAGACCCCTGTAAATATCAAAACGACGCAAGTAAACTCAAAAAATCTCACTTTCAGTAAATTCTAGAAGCCTCTAGAAAGAATCTTGCGGTGGTAGAACTGCTCTTTTGAGGTTCATGTATCCATTACCTTATGGAGCTAACCCCTTGATGTGAGGAGCTTATCCCTTTGAAGGAGGATTCTATCCCTTCATAGTTGGAACTGAAACCTCCTCTTTTCCACTATAAAAAGAGGCACTGGGTAGCCTCAAGGGGAGTTCAAGCTTTATATTATTTGAGGTTAAGTGCTGTTGGGATTCAGACTCATTTAACTGAGATTTTTTGTGAGGAGAGATCACATACCCCTATCTGTCTTGGTTGGAGGAGTGCATAGGTTATTAGAGTAGAGGAGATTCCTGCTTCGAACCCCAGGAAGGCCTGTTCAACATCAAGGCTAAGGTTGTAAGGTTTTCTTTCTTTTTAAATTAATACAAATGAATTTATTTTTCTCAATAAGCTGTTAGTTAACTATTTATTTCATGGATTCCTTGATCACCATGATAAGCATGATTTATGATTTTTACTCTACAGGTGCTATTTAATGTTTGCTTGTTTGTGACTGTAGGCATACGAAGATAACTCCTTCAAGTGCACGAGGGACAAAAACTACTTCAAACAAGCACTGGACCTATGGTAAGTCTTTGACACCTCTATAGTGCTTTTTGTAAATCGTATATGCTTAGAGAAAGATAAGTTTATTTGGTTGTTTGTTGCTAGATTAATTTTTGGTACTAGGGAGATCGGTCTTGTCCGTAAGATTGATTAATCCGTACAACAATATGCCCTTTAATTTGACGCTCATCTACTGCTTCTCCCCTCTAACCAAATATATCCCAAATTCCATAGACCTAGTTTAACATATTCCTTCTTTTGGTATCTGGGTAAGGCATTTCCCTTTAAACATGCTTTTCTTAATTGTCTTTTCATTATTACCATAAAATATTTTCATTCCTGTTCCTATTCATGAATTTGGGGGGTTTTATTCATCATTTATCATTTTAGGCCAAAGTCAACCATGTTTGTACATTTAAACTGTTGTTATATAACTTTTGGAACATATAAACTTCTTGATATTCACCGTTTAATGTCTCTGTATATTTTGAGAGCTGATGTATTTTTCATTTGATTATTTAGTATTTACAATCAAATTCTATGCTGTGTTATTGCTCGAGTTTTCAGTGCTTTTTGTGGAGTTGTTGGGGAGTCTCTTGAACTCACTACAACGGTTCTTCTCCTTTCAGATTTTAATCCTTACAAATAAATTGTTCATTGAAAATTCAAGTTACTCAGGTGCATCATTTACATTTAAAATGTTTTGTGGTGTCTGTAAAAATACATTTCTGATTGGTCAAGAATGGTGATTTTGATTTGGATTTTCGCTACCATGTTTCTGCTAGTTCAACCACGAAAAAATGAATTATTTGATTGGATCATCTCAAATCTAGGTTTTATGGTCCTTGGCAATCCTGGAGATTGTATGTAACGATCAAATATTCTATGCAATCCCTTTGACATTTTTTATGTTATCAACTGAGTTGAACATTTTGTGGTGGTTTCTATTGGTCCACATGTGTTGTTGTGGTCCTCTTTGTATCATTTTGATTATGTTATTTACCATGGTATATATTGAATTATGTGTATATTGTTGGCTATCATGGTAAATATTTATCTTTATGAAAACCATAACTTGGAATTCATTCCTGGTATCTCTAGATACTAATAGCAGTGTGTATTTGTCATGTCGTTTTAGATGTTATGCACTGGGAACCTTAAACTTATTTGTGTGTACCATTCTTGTCTATCCAAGCTTGTCTTTTATTGTTTTCACAACGTGGTTTGGTTAGCCTATATGGTGGATGTTAGATTTCCCTCATACGTCAGCCATGGGTTTATAATTGTCTTCTCGATATGATGACTATCCTTAGTCCTATCCAGTGTTGCATATATCTCTAATTTCTCTTGATTTTTTCAAGTTTTTGATTTGTTTGATATTTTTGGAATTTTTCTGGGCCAAGTTTATTCTTGCCAATATTTTCTGATATTTTCCTCCATAATTCTGATGAATTTATTTCCAAATCCTTTGCAATATATTCTCCAGAAGGACATTTGCAACATTGATCCTATCATACAATCATACAATTCAAGAGAATAACGTCTTTCCATCTTAAAGAGAATAGTACAATTGCCTAAAATCTGAATACTTTGGTCAAAAGCACCATGGTAAAGTTTGTCAACGGTGGACAATGCATTCATTTAGAGTTTATGAGCTATTAATTTGGTTGAAACTTCGCAATGGTGTTCAAGGCATACATATTTTCATGAACCCTTTTCTCCCATTTTCACAAGATAGTCGCTTCATATTGTCTCACCAGAAATGTAAATAAATGTTTGTTTGATTCTTTTAAAGGATTGTTAATGCCTTTTTTTATCACAACTTGTTATTATCATTTCATCTTCATGAAATAGATTTGGTCCCATAGTTTTCGGATGGCAATCACTGATTAAATGTAAGGTTTCAAAATCCATGAATTTAATTTACTTACCTTCGTAGCACAGGGACACATGCAAATAGCAGATGAACATGACAACAGATCCTGGGTCTCTCATTTCCAACATAAGATCGAGTGTCATAAGTTCTTTTATATGCTTTTGTTTTGTATAATTTGTAAATATTAGAGATAATTCTGCATATGCTTAGTATTTTCCACAATTCCTTTCAATACCATGAAAGCATGGAAGGTAACCAACTCTAATGCTAATGATTCAATAGTCCTTTGTAGAGTTGAGTGGTTGATTTTTGTGCTTCTTTGTGTTGCCTATAATTATCTGTGGAAACCATTGAAATAGTGGCAATGATAAATTAAAATCTTGGTGCAGAATCTAGTAATTTATCTTTTGCTTTATGCAGAACAAGCAAAAATCAACAAATAAGAAGTCATGTTCATCCGAAGCAGCTCTCAATTCCAATGCAAATGAACCTAGCAAATAATCACAGGAAGATGAAGGGTAATAAAAAGTGTCTTCTACTATGCTTTATTTACTTTTCAATTTATTGTCTGTTTTCTCCTTAATCTAGTCTAGTTTGTTCTATGTTGGAAATTTAGAGCAACATCCAGGACATTTTGCATAATGCTATTTATTTTCTTTGAAGAGTCTCTAAAAAAATCTGAAACAAAGTTGTTGTGGTAAGGCACAAGAAATCTATGATTGATGAAGTGAGACATCTGTGAAAATAAGGCAATAAGAGCAGTGATCATTTAGCCTTGATCTAAGACAAGGCACTAACTCTGCCTTGTGCATAATTACAAGAGTGTTTTAAGTGTATGCATCAACAAGTATTATTGTTGGCATCACATAAAAAGGCATCTACACAGGCAATTTGACCACTCAAAAAACATATAAATAGAAAAGGAAGCAGACCTGATTTGGAACCTAAGCACAAGAAAAAACTCATCATAAGTGTGATATATCTGAGGTATCAAGAAGGTCGTAGTCCCTTAGGAGATTTTTTGAAGAAAAAGGAGATTGTGTTTGATAGTCTCCTAGTATCCTTGGAAGGCTGAGTTTGATATTCTCCTAGTATCTTTGGAAGGCTGAGTTAGGGTAGAAGATGGTTGAGTCTTTTGTAAACATAAGGGAAATTTTTCTCCATGAATAGGGGTTGCATATTTATGGGTCACTTCGAGTAGGGTTGATCCCTATATTGTTGATGGATAGAGTTCTTGTGTGGCAAGTATTGTGTAGTATTTTAAGGGCAAAGTTGCTTGAATGATGGTGTAGGGTGGGAGGAATTGTAAAGGAGGAGAAACACATATTTCAAAGAAGGGTTTTAAGGAGTAGGATCATTGATAGAGAGAGAGCTACATATCAGGAGGAAAGTGACTAGCAGATGTGTTTAGCGTATGAACAAGAGGAGTTGTGATTGTGCACTATATTAGCTAGAGGGTCAGTTGTATCCAGTTAAGGGTAGATTGGTTCTGGGAAGAGAAAGGAAGTATTCTAAGCTGGGACGACCTTTTGAAGAGAGGCTTTCTAGGTCTGGGCTTCTGCCTATCTGTAGATCAGTAAGTGAGGACACTGCCCATATATTTCTGCCCTACCCCTGTGCTATCTCCATATGGAAGGAAATATCTTTATTCCTCAATATTAATCTACATTTGGTCAGATCCTCTATGTTTATATGTCTTCGTTGTTGGTCCTCTCGAAATGCATGTATCTTTGATAATTTTTTCCTGCATTTGAGAGCAACTACATTTAGAATCATGGATTATTTTTTGGATATTGGCCCTTGGAATCATAACCCCATTGAATGTTGAGAAGCATCATTTTTTGAAGGTTAAATTTAATCCAAATATATTTGCATGCTCGATGGCTTCACATTGGGGTTCCAATGAAAATTTTAAGAAAACCCTCCCCTGAAATTTGGTGTGGTTAAACCCGTAAGGGAGAAATCTCTTACGCTCTTTCAACCATTGTTAGTCCACAGCCTTGGACTTGGGCACAACATTCTGGCGGATCTGAAGCATTGAATGGCATAAGATGGCGAAGCCATTTAAGTGCATCCTAATGTAAGGAAGGTAGGAGTTGTTTAGAGCGAACCTTTTTAAGTAACCATTATATTGCTGATCAAACATCCATACTATGGCTACTTTATATTATTTATGATATTATACGAATTATTTTTCACTTACCAAACAATAGCCGTAAACCACGAACAAATATTAAACCAGATATAGCCATCGGTAAAACAATCCACACGGAAATTTTCATTTAAAAAAAAAAAATTAACTAGCCGTCGGTATACTGACGCTTTATAAGCGTCGGTCTTGCGACAAAGCGTCAGTCTTGCGACATCCTAGAAACATCGATCTTGCAACACCTTGCGACAAAAACTTTCGTCTTGCGACGCTTTGAAAGCGTCGGTATTGCAACAACTTAAAAGCGTGTTAGCCATAGAGTATTGCGACGCTTCTAAAGCGTCGGTATTACGACACTTTGTAAGCGGCGGTATTGCGACACTTTGAAAGCGTCGGTATTGCAACACTTTGGAAAATGTTGGAAGAGTGACGGTTGTTTGGAAACGTCAGAAAAAGTGTCGGTATTGCGACACTTTGGCAAAGCGTCGGAATTGCGACGTAATGGATAACCACGTTTTGTCTGGCCTTGAACTATCACTCTTGCGACAACTATGTGTCGGAATAGCGACAAAGTGGCCGTCGGAAATTGGGCCATATTTTCTAGTGGGAACACTTCTTCGACTTTTGGTGGGATTTGATATATATATATATATATATATATATATATATATATATATATAATGCAATTAATTGTTCAAGTTGTTTTCCCATGTGCATTGATGTAAAATGTTTCACTTACTGAATATATATGTTCTAGAATGCAATTAACTGAAAGTAGCTAAATTATATACCCATTAATGAAAAGTAGCTTAATTCTATTGACATTGATGAAAAATGTTGAAGTACTGGATATATATGTTCTAGAAAGCAATTAACTATTCAAATAGCTTTCTATGTGCATTGATGAAAGATGTTGCATGGATATATATGTTCTAGAATGGAATTAACTGAAAGTAGCTTTTCTATACATGTGCATTGATGAAAAATAATGGATATATATATACATTATAGCTTGCATTTTCAAAATTTTATGATTGTTTTCAACACATCTAACGAGACCTAGAATCAATATGTATATAGATACATCAATATGTATTGTACTTCACAACATTAATTCACATGCCAAATGTACTTCAAACATCCAAAACTTGAGTTTTAAAAACTTTTTGATTATATCACAACATTACTTCACATGCCATGCCAATTGTAGTTCAACTATACAATAAAAACATTTAACATTATATCACATGCCAAATGTAGATCAAGCATCCAAAACTCAGAACTTAAAAGTTTTAATTTAACAAAAAATGATAGATCACGACATTATGCCAAATGTACTTCAACCATCCAAAACTTGATTTTAAAAACTTTTTGATTATATCACAACATTACTTCACATGCCATGCCAATTGTAGTTAAACTATCCAATAAAAACATTTAACATTATATCACATACCAAATGTAGATCAACCATTCAAAAATAAAAACTTAAAAGTTTTAATTTAATAAAAAATTATAGATCACAACATTACTTCACATGCCAAATTTAGTTCAGAAGAAAAACATTGATTTATAGATCACAACATTACTATTAGTTTTAAAAACCAAATAAATTATAGCACAACATTACTTCACATTCCAAATGTACTTCAACCATCCAAAACTTAAGTTTTAAAAACATTATATATCACATTCACATGTACCAAATGTGGTTCACATAAAATATGTCCAAAATTTGTAGATCTCACAAGTATCAAGTATCAAGTTATATATATGATTGCATCTAGATAATATATAAAAAAAGTAAATTTAAGACTAGAAATCTCAATCAAATCTAGAAATCATCCATCAAATACAAATGGATGTAGTGTCTTTCCCAGCAAAGTCTCAATCCGTGAGCTATCCTGCGAAGCATGGGGAACCTGTACACAATGCACGTACAAACATTAAAATTTGATGTTTTAAAATTGTGAGAGAATATATATAACTTCATGTAAAAAACAAAATATAAAAAAAAAATCATGCAATACCTCATGAGGTTCCCTCTCCATTTGTTGCTCATCAGCTACAAATTCCCCAATGGGAACATATCCAATAGTAAACTGTACAATATACATGTACAATTATATTATATATATTAAAAAAAATTCAGTTGAAAATTCATGTATATATAAATCCATTTTCAATAATATTAAAAAAAAATAGACAACTAGTTCAAATGGTTGAAATGTTGTGGATGTTCTTATCTCCATCGCTAGAGTCTGTGGAGAAAAGAAATCCTCTATAGAAACCTAAAATTAAAAAATTTAATTTAAGTATAAAATAACTCAAGATCAAGATCTCATTTTATAATAAAACTTTTAAACTTCAATTTATAAATTATAAATTAAAAGCATATATATTTAAAAGTGAAAAGTTGAATACTTCTGTAGGTGGATTTGGCACATCTCCTAAGAGAGGCTCCAAAACAAAATCTCCAAAAACCTAAAATTCAAAAAATTTAAAATAACTCAAGATATAGATATATCTCATTTTTTAATGGAACTTTTTGAGGTGGAATATATATAACTTAAAAACATATAAATTTTAAAAGTGAAAAATTGTCCATACTTGTTGTGAACCTGGCACATCTCCTAAGGAAGTGGAAGGTACATCTCCTAAGGAAGAAAAAGGTACAACCATCCCAAAAACATCGAACAGAATAGGAATCTATTAAAACATTTTATTATATATACATGAAAATGTACATGTGTGCACAATTATTTATTTTAAAGATATCAAGTTTAAAAACACTAACATTTGCCAACATATCTTGATGGTGAGACCCATCTTGATTGTTTAAACTTGAGGCTCCGAATGTGATATTAAATTTTTTTTCATTCATCAAGCATGACAATTGGAACTGGTGCTAACATATAATAATACATTTTTTCTACATTAATGTACATACAAATAAATGTATGTATATATGTGTGTATTTATTACAAATTGTATGTATGTGTTAAAATAATTGAATCCTAACCATTAACACATATTGTTCCCATGCCCTCTTCCTCATGAACAACTAGGTCATGCCAACCATTGCGACAATTCTTTGCATATGTTTTCAGATCTTCAACACTCATGTTGTCAATCTCTTCATCTGTATAATACACAAAATTGGGGCATGCATTCTCACGTACTCTTTGTCGATTCAGACGAACATCGACTCCACCCAATCCACTGTGAACATTGTCGGTGATGGTATCTCTTGCTTCTTGACTAATTTGAGAAGTGGCTTCCATCTCTGACCACAAATTTTCGACACGAATAGGTCAAATAACCAATGGTGGCTCAGGACGAGGAAACTCAGCATCACACCTAGCACCCCTACGGTTACACAATCGACCTTTCCCAGGACCAAAAAATTCAGAGGGAAGGTCATCGTAATTGGGTTTCATTTCCAAAAAGAATTCTGCATAAAATAATTTTCCAAAATAAAGTGGAACCTCGTTGCTCCATGGGAATCCTCCATAAGTCACAAGGTGTCTATCGTACAAATAGTGAGCTATATCAGGGTGCTTGAAATATTGCACCTTTAGCATATTTATTTTCGGCCCTTCTTTAAAATGAAAAATAGACTTTTCCATTGTTGTTGTCACTCTTTCTTTAATAGACTCCCATTTATAGGGTCCCATCACTGTTTCCTTTCTTTTTCTCATGACATCCACAAAAGTATCTGTGTTTGGCCGAAGCTTTTGGTACACATCTACATGCTAAAGAATGTGTAACTATTTTCAAGCTTTGTCGACTCTCAGTAGGTAGATTCAAAGACACGATATCTCTTTGCAATTTTGTATGAAGATGTTGACACCTTTCTAAGGTGCATTGCTGCATGTTTCTTTCCCGCGGTATATCGGAAATGTCGGGCGGATATGTCGTGGTGGGTGGACAACCTTATTTGCGAATGAAGCATTCTTCCCTACATCTATTTTGACCAACATTTGGAGCATTTTCAGCCTCTTCATCAATATATAAAATTTACTATATTAGAAAAAACACATGTAAAAAAATTTGTACAAATTGAATGAAAAAAATATTCAAATTGATGGCAACCTCGATGTGGTTGGCTAGCATATTCCCCACCCTAAAACTATTGAGAACCAGAACAACTATGCCAAGAACCAACACCACTAGCCATTGATTGGCCTCCGGGGGAATAAATATCACCACCTTCACGCAACCTGCTAGCACTTATTGATGGTCCTCTAAGGGGATTTGAACCAACACCAACCTCTAGAGACCAGAGAGAAGCTTCATAAACAAATATGAATTTATAATAAATTGAAAAATAAATTCATGCATATAAATACACGTACATATTCATTGATTAAATTGTGTCAACCATACCACAATTGGGTGAACCATGAGCGTTCTTCATGAATGGAGTAGAGACCCTTCTCCTCTTGTCTCCTAAAAAATAAAAAACAAACTTATTAACAACTAATTTAACTCACAAACTCGTTAAAAAATCAATTCCATATGTACATACATGTATGGAGATTGAAGATTATATTTAAATACCATGAATATCCCTCGATCCCTGATCCTAGAGATATGGGATTTTGTTGATCTTCATCGTTCATCCTCCATGATATATATATCTACGGTGGACATTTACAATTATTTTTTTAAATGATTGATTTAAAATAAATTCAAAATAAATTTCAGAAAATTAATGTAATTTACTGTACACAAATGATTTCAAACACAACTTTCAAAGCACTAATTGATGTGTGAAACTCAATTTAAGCAAAGAAAATTATAAAAATGAGAAGTTCACCAAATTGTGCTTTACATGGTGGGAGCACACTTGGTATAAAATAGAAAAAAAACACATTGTCATTAAAAAAGAAGTGAAACTCCATTTAAGCAAATATTTTTTGAATTCCCTGCATTTTACTTTTATAAAAATGTGAAGTTCACCACTTGTTGCAAATGTGAAGTTCACCAAGTTGCGCTTTACATGGTGTGGTGGGAGAACACTTTGTATATAATTGAAAAAAGCACATGGTCATTAAAAAAGACACATTTATAAGTACAAAACACACACATATCTAAGATATGTTACAATGTCCATCAATAAATTTTGAAGGAGAGCGTCTCAACACTAATTCATCTTTGAGAGATAAATCTTGAATTTTTGAAGAAGAGCGTCTCAAAATTGATTCATCTTTGAGAGATGAATGTTGAATTTTTGAACAAAAGTGTAGATTAAAACTAATTCATCTTTGACAGATGAATCTTGCATTGGCATTACCCCGTATAATTCTAATTCATCTATTAATTCATCTTTGATAGATGAATCCTGAATTGGAATTGCCCCATGCAATAGATCAACAGACATATTATTCACATTTGAACAATTTCTTATACTAAAAAATTGATATTGGATAACAATATTGTTTGTTATTCCATGTAGTTCTTTTAGCCTCTCCTTCTTAACTTGGTACACGCCATTCATCTGGTTGCACACAAGTTCAGAATTGGTGAAAACTACAATTCCATTTGATCCATACTCCATAGTTGTTCCCAAGCCTTCTACCAATGCAATATAATATGCCTCATTGTTTGTTGTTATTCCTGGTATATTCATTTTCCTTTGGACGACTTTGCTAGTCGCAATATTGAAAATCACATATGTAATCACTGCTTTCCCCGGATTGGGATAGAAAGAAACATCTATGCATAATTTCCATTTTTCAACCTTATTTAGTGGTCTTTAATCCCTGGAAAAAAAAACAAATTCAATAAAAATATATATTAAATTGAAATTTATTGCAAATGCATGGGAGAAATGACACATGTGCATGAGATAAATGACATGTGCGTGGTTTATCTTAGAGTTTGACTTAAAAAGTTTATGGTAGAATTCACATCTAAAATTAATGGCAGGAAGCCTTTAGTTTGTGGGAGAAATGACACATGTACACAGTTTTGTTACATAGATTGATTGTTGGGGCATTTATTGGATATGCCACCTTTGAGAAAAGATGAGATTGGAAAATTATTTCGGTAATAATCACATGCAAAAGAACGTGGTCGACGCGTTTCGAACCAACCAGTGTGGTTCATCATCAGGACTATGTGAGAGATCAGATCCAGACATTAAGTATAAATAGATGTAGAAATGGCTCAACTAGCCGTTAGGATAACGGCTAGTTTGACTTAGAAAAAGTAAATATTCCATTATTTATTTATTTATTTATTATTATTATTTTAATTTATTTATAAAACCTTTAATATATTTATACAACTAATTGACCAATTAATTAATATAATGGTAAGTAATTTAACAAATCTTGGTGTATATATGTAAATTTTGATTAAATTATATAATAATCAATTATTATTATTAATTAATAAATATAATTAATTCTTATTCATGTAATTTAATTAAAACAAACCATCTATCAAATAGTCAAACATAGAGTCAAATAAATAAATAAATAAATAAATAAATAAAAACAAAAAACAAAAAATTAAAAAAAATTAAAAAATAAAATAAAATAAAATAAAAAATAAAAAATAAAACATAAAAATAAATATAAATAAATAAATAAATAAATAAAAACAAAAATAAAATATAAATATAAATTAATAAATAATAAAAATAAATAAAAATATTTTATTTTATTTTAATTAATTAATTATTATTATTATTATTATTATTAAATTATTATTTTAAATAAATAAATAAATAAATAAATAAAATTAAATAAATAAAAATAAAAATAAAAATAAATAAATAAATAAATAAGTAAAAAATGTCAAGAATATAAGGCAGGAATCCAACACCTACTGATATTCCAATCGTCATCTCTATTAAGATTAACGGGCCTTTTTTCAATTTCAATAGCCTCTCTCAACTTACGATGATGGAAATGGTCGATTCTAGCAATGACCTTAGCATCTTCTATGCAAATATGATGGTTAGTCTTTTCTGCATGCTCAGCTAAGGCGGACGAGCGAGATCTTCTATGCTTGATATCAGCAGCATGCTCATAGATCCTTTGATTAATAGACCGACCCGTCTCACCAATGTAAGGAGTCCCACAGGAACAGGGAATGATGTAGACACCTTTTCCATCCCTGGGGTCAATCGGATCTTTAATCGATTTTAGAGAACTACGAATTGTATTAAGGGGCTTGAAATAAGAGGATACCTTATGCTTTTTAAGGATTTTAGCAATCTTATTAGTGGTACCCTGGATGAACGGAAGGCTAACACTGCCATACCATTCACTAGGTTCTTTTTTATTTTTAACAGAAGGACCTTTCTCCGCTTTGAGGAAAGCTTTGAGGCCCTGCGACAAACTATAACCATTATTACAAAAGACATTCAACAGATGGGTCTTTTCCCTCTCAAGGTGAGACTCATCAGAGATTCTTAGCGCCCTCGTGGCTAAGGTGCTAAGGACGCCTAATTTTTGAGCAGGGAAATGGTGGGAGCTAGCATGAAGATATTGCTCAGTATGAGTTTTCTTTCGAAAAACTTGATGAGAGAAAGAACCATCATCATTTCTAGAGATAAGGACATCAAGGAAAGGAAGGCTACCATCCACCTCATGTTCCATGGTGAATTTTATGGAACTAGATTGACTATTAAGATGAAGGAAAAATTGATCTAACTTATCTTTGCCATGAGGCCAGACAACACAAGTATCATCAACAAACCTTTTCCATAACTTTGGCTGGAAAAGAGCTGCGGAAAGAGCCCTAGATTCAAAGTCCTCCATAAACAGATTCGCAACAATCGGGGAAAGGGGAGAACCCATGGCAACACCACAAGTTTGCTCATAGAATTCACCTTCAAAACTAAAGAAAGTGGAGGTTAAACAAAGTTTAACTAAATGGGCTGTGTCACGCACACGGACTCTTCCTTTAGAACTTGTAGAAGTTAACACTCGACAGATAGACTAAAATCCTATGGAAGTTCAAAATCCTATGAGAGTTCGGACACTTTAGGTTCAATTTTTAGGCCTTAAAGTTTGAGAGAAATGACATTTGCATGGTTTGCAAAATAATTTTATGCACTTACAAAAAACATGCTTTAAAGTTAATGGGAGAAATTCAACATGACATGTATGCTTTAAAAAATTTGCCTAAGAATTTATGGGAGAAATGACACATGTACACAATTTGCCTTAAAGTGGTTGAGGTTAATGGATATTAACATGAAGAACTTCTATTTATATCTTTTACAGAGATTGACTGTAGGGGCATTTACTGGATATATCACCTTTGATAAAATATGAGATGCAGAGGCTACCTGGCCCTTTACAGACTCTGCCTTTAGAACTTGTCAAAGTTAACACTCAACTGACAGACTAAAATCCTATGGAAGTTCAAAATTCTATGAGAGTTCAGCCACTTTAGGTTCAATTTTTAGGCCTTAAAACTTGAGAGAAATGACATTTACATGGTTTGCAAAATTATTTTATGCACTTACAAAAAACATGCTTTAAAGCTAATGGGAGAAAACCAACATGGCATGTATGCTTTAAAAACTATGCCTAAGAATTTATGGGAGAAATGACACATGTACAGAGTCTACCTTAAAGTGGTTGTGTTTTATGGATCTATTAAAATGAAGAAATTCTATTTAGATCTGTTACAGAGATGGACTATAGGGGCATTTACTTGATATGTCACCTTTGAGAAAAGATGAGATCTAGAGGCTACCTAGCCCTTTATAGACTCTGCCTTTAGAACTTGTAGAAGTTAACACTCAACCGACAGACTAAAATCCTATGGAAGTTCAAAATTCTATGAGAGCAAGGAAAATTTTAAGGTTGGAAATTTATTTTAAAGTTTAGAAACTAATAATTTTGTATAGTCTCTATATAAAAATTTGGCAAATTTTAAGGTAAAAATAATTTATACTATTTAGGCTAATAATTTTTAGAAAAAATGGAAATTAACAATTTTTTTTTTGGAAAAACATGGAAAATAAGGTTAATTAGATATAGATTCCATTCCATTTATTTTATTGAAATATATGGGTTGTGTTTTTTTGTTTTAAAAGAAGAAAAATAAGAGGTTAAGATTCTACCCAACCCTTCATATATTTAAGAGGGTAAGTCCTAGAATTGATATTCTAGGAAGTAAATTCCAAATTATTCTAGGACTTTGACTCAAGTAAAGTTTCTATTTGCAACTATGAATTTTGAATAAAGGAATTTGAGTAGTTCTGGAGGTGAGTCAAGTTGTTTCAACAATAAGTCTACCTACAACTTAGTTGTTTTGTATAACAAGGAAGAGAGCTTATATATATATATATATATATATATATATATATATACTAGTGATGAGAATTTAATCTAAATCTTACACGTTAGGATTCAAATGTCTCGTTAAATTAAATCTCAGAAATTACAGATTCGAATGTTTATTGAAAATTAACTTTATCCCTACGGGTAATTTAAATCTCAAAGATTACGGATTCAAATGTTTATTGAAAATTAACATGATCCCTACGGGTAATGGGACCGAGAGGGATGAAAATAACTGTAGTTAATTAAAACAATGATATGCAATATGGAAATAGAGTGAAGTAAACAGAGAAATTATATTAATAGCACCGAAATCGTCTGAACATTCCAATAACACCTATCAAATTGATGAACTTTCTTGGTTAAGTAGAAAAACTATGCATTGGTGGAATATCATGCAGCCTGGAAACAAACGAACTAGAATATATTATATATAAACGGTCCATAGCGAATTAATAAAGAGAAAAGAGAAAAGAGATGGTACTTATTATGAATCTGTGTAACAGAGTGATATAAGGACATGGCATTCATTCCTTCATAAATAATATACTTGATGATAATGGTTCAGACATGCATCCAATAAATTTTTAGGGAAATATAAGAAGTAAAACATCATATAGATCTACATTATTCACAATAGACACAATTTAAGAAACCAAAAGTACATGTGAATAATAGTTCATCTAAACTGAGTAACCATACAATATTACATATTAAATTGTAACTATTCAATGAAACAGTCTGGCTGCATAGCCATAGTTCCAATTCTGGAAATACGTAATAAGTTACAACAAGTATGCAGCTACATGTTTAGACATATGGAGTTTCAGGAAGTAAAATTCAAAAGAAAAAACTACCAGTAAAAGGAAACTGTACTGAATTTATACAACCACTCAAATAGAAGTCAAGAAGGCATGACATAGTAGAACTGAGTAGATTCTCAACAGACCAGTTACTGGAACAGGTTAAGTGAACTTGTATAAAATAAGGGAAATATAAGAAGTAAAACATCCTATAGATATACATTTATTCACAATAGACACAATTTAAGTAACCAAAAACACATGTGGCTCATAGTTCACCTAAGCTCAGTAACCATACAATATTACATATTAAATTGTAACTATTCAATGAAATAGTCTGGCTACATTGCCATAGTTCCAATTCTGGAAATATGTAATAAGTTACAACGAGTATGCAGCTACATGTTTAGACATCTGGAGTTTGAGGAAGTAAAATTCAAAAGAAAACTACCAGTAATAGGAAACTGCACTGAATTTATACAGCCACTAAAATAGAATTCAAGAAGGCATGACACTAAAATAGAAGTCAAGAAGGCATGACACATTAGAACCGAGTAGATTCTCAATAGACCAGTTACTGGAACAAGTCAGGTGAACTTGTATTAAATAAGGGAAATATAAGAAGTAAAACATCCTGTAGATACATTTATTCACAACAGACAAAATTTAAGTAACCAGAAATACATGTACCTCATAGTTCATCTAAACTCAGTAACCATACAATATTACATATTAAATTGTAACTATTCAATGAAACGCTTTGGCTGGATAGCCATAGTTCCAATTCTGGAAATATGTAATAAGTTACAACGAGTATGCAGCTACATGTTTAGACATCTAGAGTTTGAGGGACTAAAATTCAAAAGAAAACTACTAGTAAAAGGAAACTGCACTGAATTTATACAGCCACTAAAATAGAAGTCAAGAAGGCATGACACTAAAATAGAAGTCAAGAAGGCATGACATAGTAGAACCGAGTAGATTCTCAACAAACCGGTTAACTTGTATAAAATAAGGGAAATATAAAAATTAAAACATCCTATAGATACATTTATTCACAACAGACATAATTTAAGTAACCATAAATACATGTCGCTCATAGTTCATCTAAACTCAGTAACCATACAATATTACATATTAAATTGTAACTATTCAATGAAACAATCTCGCTCCATAGCCATAGGTACAATTCTGGAAATATGTAATAAGTTACAATGAGTATGCAGCTACATGTTTAGACATCTGGATTTTGAGGAAGTAAAATTCAAAAGAAAACTACTAGTAAAAGGAAACTGCACTGAATTTATACAACCATTAAAATATAAGTCAAGAAGGCATGACACAGTAGAACCAAGTAGATTCTCAACAGACCAGTTACTGGAACAGGTCAAGTGAACTTATATAAAATAAGGGAAATATAAAAATTAAAACATCCTATACATATATTTATTCACAACAGACACAATTTAAGTTACCACAAATACATGTGGCTCATAGTTCATCTAAACTCAATAACCATACAATATTACATATTAAATTGTAACTATTCAATGAAATAGTCTGGCTGCATAGCTGTCTTGCCTTAGCAACCTATATAAATTTTCATCTCTTTTATCTTATTCCTTGGTTTCATTTCCTTAATGCATTTCGATCTGCTGCTAATGAAACTACTATTGAACCATACTGAATTTAGAAGAGTTACTACTATTTTGAAATAAGACATAGAGCCGGACAAATAATTCAAGTATCTAACTTTCAAGTCAAAATAGAAATATAATCATGTATAATATGTAACCAGCTTCTCTTTGTAATGAATAAAGCATGATTAATCAGAGTCACATTACACCATTACAGCTGCCGAGTCAAGAAGATCCGCACCAAGGTGATAATGTCCAAATTACCACTCAGAGAAAATGTCAAGCGATTCGAAGCAAGGGAACTATACCATTATAGGGAACTATACTTTGAAATGTGCACCCCAGCTATAAAATACTCCAAACAACTGTAGTGTAATAGATAACATTACTAAAAAAAGTGCAAAACACCTATTTTCACACGGCCGATCAATTTCTTTGGCTTATAATGGACACTAGACAATCTATGGAAACATTATTAGAGGTTGCAGAATGCATTCTGCATCAACAATCACGACTGCAGTCTAATAAAAGTGTTAGAGGTTACAGCGTGCATTCTCAGTGATCAGTCATGGTTGCACACTTATAACAAACAATAGAGAAATTATGAATACATTATTGTAAATTGCAGCTTGCAGTTTGCGTGACTGCAGTCTTAAACACTTTTATGGGACTTAAACACAAAGATGCCCATACCCAAAAGCAAGGGCAGGGAAACGGAAAGGGGTATAGGCAGTTTACTTATTGGACTAAGCTTAAGTGGATTCGGTAGATTATGCATATTAAGCCATACACTAAGCCATCTAAGTTAAGCCCATCTAAGTAAGTGATAAGTCACGATTGCACATTTATTATAGACAATAGAAAAATTATGAATACATTATTGTAAATTGCAGCTTGCAGTTTGCGTGATAGGTCACAACTACAGTATTAAACACTTTTATGGGACTTAAACACTTAACTGGAAATTCAGGACTTACATCAGGACTTACACTAAGATGAGGCAATTCAGGACTTACATCGGGACTTACATCAGGACATACACTAAGATGAGGAAACATTTACATCAGGACTTAAACACTTACATCAGGACTTACACTAAGATGAGGCAATTCAGGACTTACATCAGGAATTACATCAAGACTTGCACTAAGATGAGGCAACATTTACATCATGACTTGAACACTTACCTGGAAATTTGCAGAAAGTCGTCGTGGTGCAACTCCAGAGTAGCAACAGAGCAGTAACCAAAGTGCAACAGAGCAACAATTCAATAGAGCTTGTAGAAAGTCGTCACGGCGCAACTCTAGAGCATCAACAAGAGATAGAAACAAAGCACAACAGAGCAACAATTCAACTGAGCTCAGATAAAGTCGTCGTGGTGCAACTCCAGAGCAGCAACGAAGCAACAACCAAAGCACAACAGAGCAAAAATTCAACAGAGCTCACCATAGCGTAATAGAGCCACAGAAAATCAGAAAAGAAACACGCAAAAGAGAAGTGAAACCTGTAAAAGTTCGTGGGTGATATATTTATAAAATACGAGTTTGGCCGAACTATTTTAAAATTTCGGCCAAATTAATAGTCCGGCCGAACTAATAGTCCGACCGAACTAATAGTCCAACCGAACTTTGGCCGAAATTTTGTTGCCGGTTTTCCATCTCCGACCAAAAATCTGTTTTCCCACGTCGTCAGTACACTGTCAATGTAAACAACAGAACGATTTTGGCGAATTAATTTGGAAAGTTCGGCCGAACTCTCTAATAGTTCAGCTAAAATTTCTCAAAAGTTCGGCCGAAATACTGAGGAAAAAAGTTTTCCGCCCCCGATTCTCACAAAAGTGTAACCCAAATTCACATTTTCACCCTTATCCAAACTTAGCATGTTTATCCAACTATCCAAATTATTGGATTTTTCTCTCCCATGCATTAATATTATCTAGAATTTCATCTAGAATTCCTATCATGAAATAATTACAATCTCATTTACCCAGGAGATTTTCTTTTTGTTTTTTTTCTTTCTTTCTTTGGCAAGAGTCTCATTCCCAAGTACCTACACCCCTTTATTTATTTATTAATAAATATTCATTTACTTAATTATTCCAATATTCTTCATTGATTTCTAGCCATTTGTTTAAAGATAATTCAATCTATAACCAAAACAGTGTTACAATAACGATGGATATTATAGTCAACCATGGTGAACCATGTTTCAACGTCGTATTGTGAAAAATATTGTTTATATATGTAAATAAACCATGCTCGACCATGTTTATTTTATCGTTTATGATATTTATCATAGGCTTTATATATCTTGATTTATAATATTTATCTTACGATTTATTATAATATTTTCTCAATATGAAAACCAATCATGGCCAATCATGATCCTATGTCGGATTGTGACAAAATTGTCTCAATATGAATATAAACCATGTTCCAATGTCACATTGTGAAAAATAATTTCTCAAAATCAAAATAAATCATGGTTTACCATGGTCTAATGTCACATTATGGCAATGATTGTCTCAATATGAAAATCAACCATGGTCAACCATGTTACAACATCACATTGTGATAAATATTGTCTCAATATTCAAATCAACCATGGTCAAATTGTGACAAAGATTGTCTCTTGGTCCAACGTCACATTGTGACAACTATTGTTATCCATGGTCAATAATGGTCTAACATTGCATTGTGACAAGTATTGTCTCACTAGGAAAATAAACCATGGTCAACCATTTTCCAACATCTCATTGTGACAAATTTTGTCTTAATATGAAAATCAAACATGGTCAAAAATATTACAACTTCGTATTGTGATGAAGGCCATGTCAATATGAAAATTAACTGTGGTCAACTATGGCCAACCATGTTTATTTTAGGGTTTATGATATTTATCTTACGGTTTACAAACCTTTGGTTTGTAATCCCTTTGGTTTCTAGTATTAATCCCTTGGGTTTATTATTCACTTGGGTTTATAATATTTATCTTAGGGTTTATATACCTTTGGTTTAATATTATTCCCTTGGGTATATAATACCTTGGGGTTTTATAATTAATCCTTTGGGTTTATAATATCAATCCTTTGGGTTTATCAATCTAAGGGTTCATATTCCTAGGGTATAATATGTCAAATTGTGACAAGGATTGTCATAATATGAAAATCAACCATGGTCAACCATGGTCCAACATCGCATTGAAATAAATATTGTCTCAATATGATAATAAAATACGGATATCCATGCTAATCATGGTCATTCATAGTCAATCATTGTCAACCATGATCAACCATTGTTAACCATGGTCTAATGTCACATTGTGACAAATATTGACTCAGTATGAAAATCAATCATGGTGAACCATGGTTCATCATTATATTGTGACAAAGATTGTATCAATATGTAAATCAATCATGGTCATGTTGGAAATGTTGTCATTGATGGCAAAGGATAAGACAGGGGTAGCACCTAAACTATCCATAAGGCAAAAGAGACAGAGAGGTAGCAGAGGCAACAGATGAAACAGAGGAATTGAAGCAGAAGCAGCATAGGAATTAGAGATAGAGCAATGAAGTTGAAAGAGCTTAAAGGAGTTTAATACAGAGGTTTATTTATGAATTAGGGGTTTAACACAGTTTGCCAATGAATTATTGAGCAATTATTCATTAATTGATTTTGTATGTCATAGACTTTGATTAAAGTCTAAAAGCACCTGAAACATCAGTCAAGGAGTAGAGTAGTGTGAAAAGGGCCATTTTATTTGAAAACCTGGCCACAGCCGAGAGGGATTCTGTGATTGATCTCATTTGTATATATTGAGAAGGAATTGTTCCTAGTTTTTGTGTGAATTACATATGTGTTCTTGATTGAATTCTGTATAAAGAATATTCAAGTCTCTATAGACAAGTTGTGAAACTCTGTGTTAATGGACTGAATGAAGAGGCTTTGCACTCTGGTTAATGAATTAGTAGGCTTGTTACATCTGTGTGTCAGTGGAAATTTCCCTGAAGGACCCATTCCTTTCGACTCTGGGATTTTTGTGTATAAATCTGAAGAACTCAGCCTCTACGTGAGTATCTCTTTATTAACCTCTGAATGCATTTGACTCCATGTTCTCGATATGTGAATTGAATGTATAAGCTCTATGCAGAAATTTTGAGGAAGTTCGATGGGTTTGGCTCTGTTAGATGAGCGAAGTTATAGTTAATTTCTGTGTATTCAATTACAATAAAATCTGGCATAAAATGTTGAAACCAAATTGAGTTTAGCCCCTGGTCGAGAGCGACGGAATCGACCCAGATTGCCGATTTATAGAGGAGCGGTGCCTCACCTCCGAACTCTATTTCGATTTGCATAGGGCGCGGAGAATGCAATTCTATGTAAGGGTTGGAAGACATCCCTGAGCAATGGCTCTTGTTGAAACCGACATCAAAGATTATATTGATCTTGTAAACTTTCCCCAAGAAAATCGAGGAGCCCGATTACCTTTGTCCGAGGTCAACTCCACTTGAAGAGAATTTTTGTGATGTATGGGATGTGGACCTCCGCAAGGAAAGCCTGTGTTGAATGCAGTTAAAACCATGGTGGAAGTTGAGCGATTTTGGAAACGGATACTAGTTATATCGCGCAACAATTTGGCCAAGAAGTGGTATTGATAAAAGGAACGAGATCCAATGAGTTTTTGACACGTCAGGTTCACAAAACTACTCACATCGCGTAACTCTTACGCGTTAATGTTCTGGGAACAAAATCGTGCGATATCCATCTGATCTGAGCTGTGTGGAAATGAACGGTTTTCGCCTTAGAAACTGCACAGAGGATAGTAAAGGTATGAGCCCAGAGTGTCGTGCGGCGGTATTCTCCCAACGTTGAGGTATGTGGGCCAATGGTGTTTTAAATATTAATTATAACCACAACTTACAAATATTACAATTTCCAATGTTGTATAAAGCTTCAGATTTGGGTATCGATTCCAAGGGTGTTGAATTGGTTAGAATGTGTATTATGCTTTGAAGGCCTTGATATTTAATCAATGTTGGGTGTGTGGATTGAATCTCCATAAGTTAGGTTTATGTATGAACGAATATTCATATGAGGCAGTGTTTTAATTGATGCGTGAAGGTTTCTCATGGTATCATTGATTAATATCTAAGGCATAGTAATATGCTGTGGGCCCGGAGGCTTCATAAGTAAGTGCGATGGTCGAATGCTTATTACAGAGGTTTCATATCATTAAATTAATATCGGAACTATGTATGGTTAACAGTCATATGTGGTAAGCACTTTAATTGAAGTCGTCAATGTTTCATATGGCGATGGCATTAAGTCAATCAAATGTGATTCTTGGAACTGAATTGGTCACGTGATTTCGTGCCATAATAGGCATTGGGGGTTTAATCTTAAAGTCTGGGAAATAGAATAAACCTTTGGGTGTTGATCAAGCCCCTTAGTAAGAATTTAGAAAAGGCTTCTGTTTATGAAAGAAACCTTGGTTGTTGGGTTTTAAATACGAATCGAATATTGAGTGTAATCATGAGTTTTAACTATAAGAGTTAAGCCTCCGCATAATAAAATAATTTTGAGTTGTATTACTGTGTGGGTTTTAGAACCATAAGTCTGAAGCAAAAAATTTAAAGCCTCAACATTCATTTATTTAAATTTCCTGTGAAGGAAACCAAAGCATTGGAATTTTCCTAGATTTAAAATCAACAGTTATATAAAAAAAAAGGACAGTTGTTTATACAACAGTTACACAACTGCAATGAACAGGAGAAAATGTAGAAACGAAAAAGACAGAGTGTGCTGCATAAAGAGAGAGAAAAAAAAAACACAGTGAGTTGAGTTGTTGAATGGGTTGATTTGAAATCTATATTGTAACTGAATTTAAATGTTTTAATTGGTTTTACATTGTTTGTGATGTATTGGCAAGACTCCTAAGAAAAACAAAAAACCCACTATAAAATTGAAATTAATACATATTTCTGAATAAGCTGGTAAAAGAAATAAGAAGGCATAAGACAAAGAGGCATGGCTGTCCATTTCAAGTTCCCTGAGGAATGATAACAGTCATAAGGAAATTTCTATAAATAATATCTTATTGATATGCATAAAGAGGTTAGAGAGGTTAGAGAGGTTAGAGAATGCATAAATGATGCAGTGAGGATGAGAAGAAGGAGGAGCTGATAGAAAAGCAGAGAATGCAAAAATGAAGCAGTGAGGAAGAGAAAAAAGAGAAGCAGATAGAAAATATGAGAAGATGCAGAGATGATGCAGAGCAGATATGAGAATTGATGAACAACAAAGAAGATGGTACAAGAATAGAGCTGATATCCAAGGTAAATCAACAAGTGTTTTTCTTTTGAAAGAGTAAGGAAGTTGGTGCTTCCACATCAAGTTGTGGTTTGATAAAATGTCAGTTGTAGCTGACTGAGGTTGGAGCCTCCTGTAGGTTGGTGCCTACAGAAAATCAGTGGTGAGAGGGAGTTGGAGCTTGGCTTTGCATCACAACAATAATAAGATGTGGTTTTCTCCCTTTATGGGTTTCCACTTATATCTGGTGTCTCTGTGCATGATGTTTATGTGTTGATATGGTTCATTTCATCTGCTTAATACTTGCTGCTCTCATATTAAGTATGCTGTTACATTATATTAATACTTGTTGCTCACATTCTAAGAATACTCACATATTAAGTTGAGCATGAAATGAAGGTGTAAATTAGTTTTTAATGAAAAGGTTTTAAAAGTCCATGAATGTGTTAAACTGATTCACCCCCCCCCCCCTCTCAGTTTAACTAAGGGTTCAACAATTGGTATCAGAGCCGGTTCCTTTGGTGTAAGCTTAATAGATTGAAGGAGATCTGGTTGAGTCATGGACCATCAAAAGTATTTGTGTTAAATAAAACAAACTTTCCTGAATGGAGAGATAAAGTTAAAACAAGATTATTGGCTTATGAACCTGAGGTATGGAAGCTTGTATGTGATGGTTACTACACAGACTCACCCACGGTGAAAGAACAATAGAGGAATGCCAAGGCAAAATGTGTGATATATAACAATCTTCATAACAATTATCTTGAGTTGGTAATGGATTTAACTTCTGCAAAAGAAATCTGGGACATATTACATTTCATGCATGGAGTAGACACTGAGGATTTCACTGTCAAGAAGGAGAAAATAATTAAGAAGAAGAAAAATTCATGTCAAAAGGAAAATGCTCAATCAAGTGAGGTACCTGCTAGTGTGAATGGTAGTAAGAACCATGAAGAAATTGTAGTTGAAGAAAAAGCCAAACTTGACACAGCCTTGACTGAAATAGAAAGCTCGAAGAATGAAAACAAAGACCTTAAGACATTGGTACAAATATGTGATGAGAAAGAATATGAAGATAGGAAAGAAATTATGGGTCTAAAGACACAACTTGAAGAAGCAAGGAAAGTTGAAGACACTTTTCTGCAACAAATGAAAGAGAAAAGTATGGAATGTGAGAAATTGGAAGAAGAAGTAGTGAGCCTAAGAAAGAAATTAGAAAAGGCCCAAAGAGAATTATTAATGAATACTCCTAAAATGAAAAGCTCTGAACAGTTGGACAAGATTCTAAATGCTCAAAGGTCACCTCTCATAAAGGCTGGGATAGGATTTGAAGGAGAAACCAGTAAGTCCAAGGTAGAAGGTAACAAGAATATCATTTTTGTAAAATCTGTAAAGGACAATGAAGCAGCTCAGCAGATTCCTACAGAAGTAAAAGCAAGCAAGAACATAAGTTGTAAAGAAACAAATAAAAACAAGCAGCAACATGAAAGGACAGAAAATGAAAGGATGAAACAGTCAGTTGACAAAGACTCATACACTCTTGAGTATGAATTGAATAGATTTGGGAGATGTCAAAGAAGGTTCTTTCCTCCTATGGGAAGTATCACTTGTTTCTCTTGTCACAAACTAGGACATATTAAAATATATTGCAAGAGAAAACAAATCCATTCCAACCAGCAAAGGATGCAGCAAAAGAGAAGAACCCCTCAAGCAAGCAAATGGAAAGGACAATCTTTCACCAGGTACTCAAATCATTTCCATGGCTACTGTTATGCATGCAATAATTTTGGACATAAATTTTTTGATTGTAAATTGTATTAAAAAAGGGGAATAAAATATTATACATCAGCTCAAACATACCCTGGCAAAGTAAGATGTTATGTATGCCTCAAGCTTGGTCACAAAACAAAAGACTGTAATCTGCCATATACATTAAAGAACTCCAGGTAGAGGATGGAGTCAAAACAGATCACTCAAAACTATGAATCAAAAAGAAGAGTAGACATTATGAAGAACCCCAATAAAGTATGGAAGGAAAAGAGAAAGGGGGAGCCTATTATCTCAATAACATAATGAATCCATCATAGTCTCAGGGGAATCTGCTCTAGGAAGCAAAGCAAAAATCCATCCAGTGACAAATATGAAGCAACATCACAGGGGGAGAGCAGTTCATAATTATTCCCCATGAGAGTAATCTAAGAAGAGCTCCATGTAATGAGAGCAGCTATGAGAGCAGGAAGAAAAGGGAAAATCCCTCTAACAAAGAACTATTGAGGAAGAAGATGATTTGAAGTATTAAATAGCTGACAGATTGATGGAAAAAGAAAAGACAACAAGCAGCCATGATGGTAGAGAAAACATCAGCCATGAACATGTAAGCCAAGAAAGCACCAACACATTAAGTGATGATCACATTGTGCATCATTCTTCTAGAATGAACAGTGAATCACATTAAGAAGGATGAGTAAGAATAGTGCCTATCATCATTATATCATTACATCTTTCATCTATGAAAAGTCCCCTTGGAGGAATGCAGTAAAGTGAGTAATAAATCCTTGAGTAATCAGCCCATGAAGATTCATAGAAAAGAAATTTAAGATTCCTTCCCAAAGATCTTTATGTTGGAACAATTGAATTGAATATAAAGCAACAATGATTCTGGAATAGTCCTAGAAAGGAACATGCAGTGACATTTTTTTTTAATTAGAATGATAGAATAAGTAGCAGGTTAATGATGCTAAGATCTAATTCAGTATATTGATGATTGTTGGTGTGAACAGTGAAAAGATCATTAGTAGAAACTATGGGTTCATGTGCAAGCTAAAGTGAAATCTCTGCATATTTTATCAAGGTAATATCAATTGGTACTTGGTACAAGTAGCATGCCTATCAACAGAATATCAAGTGTTATCATGGAGCAGCAGTGGTATGATATAGGTCCTTAGGATCAAAGGATTATGGAAAAAGTGTATCAAGGTAGTATTCTCAGCGTTATTTGCATTCAACATGAAAAAGGTTAGTAGCAGTACAAAAGGATCAATATTTTGTTTACACTTGAAGAATTATATTAAGCATTGAAGCAATATCTTTGTATATATATAATTGAATGCCTTCCTAAAGTCAGCACATATATATCTTCAACACCTCTTCCTTAGGATTATTCATAAACTGTGTGAAGTCTGTTGGATGAGATATCAATCAAACAACTTGAAGATGCCTTTGTTGGAAATCACCATGACATAATAGTTAAAGTATTGGAAGTATGAAAGACTAGCTGTGTTGACCTAACAGTTGAAGCTCAAAAATCTGTTATTGATTTATCACAAGCATACTTCAACAGAAAGGAATTGCTAGTATTTCATCATTCAAAGAGAGAGTGATCTTTGACATACATACCCCCTTATGTCATAAACAAATTGCAGGGTTCATAAGTAAGACTGACCAATACACTGAATGTATCTAGCCTCAAGGGTTTGTTTTGAAAATACATTGAACAAGCAGGAAAGCTATTTGGTCTTTCATATTGAAAGATATTGCCTATTCTCACAATAAACTGTAGGCTCTAGTTTGATTCATTGATTCAATTTAGCAACAAGAATCTTTCAGTCATTAAGTGTAATATCATTATCAGCATTCTAGCACATATCATCATCAACAGGCAAGAAAAGTGAACCACAGAAATAAAAGATATATTGGCTTCATCACAATTGAACAAATGTATACTGTAGATGTGCATTTCAGAAAAAGACTTACTCCATCTACAACCTTCCTCAATAAATACACATCACAGATGAAGATTATAATATAGATTGAAGTATAGCTGAAGCAAGCTTGATATGTCACATGAAGCATTCACAATCTTTAAGGTTTGTTCCAATAATGCATTTATGATTAGATAAGGATGGTACAATATGTTCGATGAAGTGTCAATATCTTCACTTTCAACTTTATACTAGTGAAAGGAGACTATGCTTTGGGATTGTATCAATTTACAGTGTATAGTCAAGTTCAATAATCCTCAAAAGTGTTCTCTCAACATCTCTTGTCCACCAGTTTGGAGTAGCAGGGTACAAAGTCAGAAGAAGAAGGCCTAAACTAGGAAATGTGCAACCCTTTGCCATTGATGTCAAAGGGGGAGGAAAAGAAAGCAAAAAGAGAGTATTAATGTGTTGCCAAAAGGAGAGTATTAATGTGTTGCCATCAATGCCAAAGGGGGAGACTGTTGGAAATGTTGTCATTGATGGCAAAGGAGAAGACAGGGGTAGCACCTAAACTATCCATAAGGCAAAAGAGACAGAGAGGTAGCAGAGGCAACAGATGAAATAGAGGAATTGAAGCAGAAGCAGCATAGGAATTAGAGATAGAGTAGTGAAGTTGAAAGGGCCTAAAGGAGTTTAATATAGAGGTTTATTTATGAATTAGGGGTTTAATACATTTTGTAGATGAATTATTGAGAAATTATTCATTAATTGAGTTTGTATGGCATAGAATTTGATTGAATTCTAAAAGCACCTGAAACATCAGTCAAGGAGTAAAGTAGTGTGAAAAGGGCCATTTGATTTGAAAACCTGGCCAGAGCCGAGAGGGCTTCTGTGATTGATCTCATTTGTATATATTGAGGAGGAATTGTTCCTAATTTCTGTGTGAATTACATATGTGTTCTTGATTGAATTCTGTATAAAGAATATTCAAGTCTCTGTAGACAAGTTGTGAAACTTTGTGTTAATGGACTGAATGAAGAGGCTTTGCACTCTGGTTAATGAATTAGTAGGCTTGTTGCATCTGTGTGTCAGTGGGAATTTCCCTGAAGGACCCATCCCTTTCACCTCTAGGATTTTTGTGTATAAATATGAAGAACTCAGCTTCTGTGTAAGTATCTCTTTATTAACCTCTGAATGCATTTGACTCCATGTTCTCGATATGTGAATTGAATGTATAAGCTCTACGTAGAAATTTTAAGGAAGGTCGATGGGTTTGGCTCTGTTGGATGAGCAAAGTTATAGTTAATTTCCGTGTATTCAATTACAATAAAATCCAGCATAAAAGGTTGAAACCAAATCGAGTCTAGCCCCTGGTCGAGAGCGATGGAATCGACCCAGATTGCCAAGTTATAGAGAAGGAGCGGTGCCTCACCTCCGAACTCTATTTCGATTTGCATAGGGCACGGAGAATGCAATTTTGTGCAAGGGTTGGAAGAAATCCCTGAGTGATGGCTCTTGTTGAAACCGGCATCAAAGATTATATTGATCTTGTAAACTTTCCCTAAGAAAATTGAGGAGCCCGATTACCTTTGTTCGAGGTCGACTCAACTTGAAGAGTGTTTCTGTAATGTATGGGATGTGGACCTTTGCAAGGAAAGCCCGTGTTGAATGCAGTTAAAACCACGGTGGAAGTTGAGCGGTTTTGGAAACGGATACTAGCTGTATCGCGCGGGAATTTGGCCAAGAAGTGGTATTGATAAAAAGAACGTGATCCAATGAGTTTTGGATACGTCAGGTTCAAAATACTGCTCATATCGCATAACTCTTACGCGTTAATGTTCTGGGAACAATATCGCGTGATATCCATCTGATCTGAGCTGTGTGGAAATGAATGGTTTTCACCTTAGAAACTGCATGGAGGATAGTCAAGGTATGGGCCCAGAGTGTTGTGCGGCGGTATTCTCCCAGCGTTGAGGTATGTGGGCCAATGGTGTTTTAAATATTAATTATAACCACAAATTACAAATATTACAATTTCCAATGTTGTATAAAGCTTCAGATTTGGGTATTGATTCCAAGGGTGTTGAATTGGTTAGAATGTGTATTATGCTTTGAAGGCCTTGATATTTAATCAACGTTGGGTGTGTGGATTGAATCTCCATAAGTTGGGTTTATGTATGAATGAATATTCATATGAGGCAACATTCTAATTGATGCGTGAAGGTTTCTCATGGTATCATTGATTAATATCTAAGGCATAGTAATATGCTGTGGGCCCGGAGGCTTCATAAGTAAGTACGATGGTCGAATGCTTATTACAGAGGTTTCATATCGTTAAATTAAGATCAAAACTATGTATGGTTAACAGTCATATGTGGTAAGCACTTTAATTTAAGTTGTCAATGTTTCATATGGCGATGGCATTAAGTCAATCAAATGTGATTCTTGGAACTAAATTGGTCACGTGATTTTGTGCCATAATAGGCATTGGGGTTTAATCTTAAAGTCTGGGAAATAGAATAAATCTTTGGGTGTTGATCAAGCCCCTTAGTAAGACTTTAGAAAAGGATTATGTTTATGAAAGAAACCTCGGTTGTTGGGTTTTAAATACGAACCGAATATTGAGTGTAATCATGGGTTTTAACTATAAGAGTTAAGCCTCCGCATAAGAAAATAATTTTGAGTTGTATTACTGCGTGGGTTTTAGAACCATAAGTCTGAAGCAAAAAATTTGAAGCCTCCGCATTCATTTATTTAAATTTCCAGTGAAGGAAACCAAAGCATTGGAATTTGCCCAGATTTAAAATCAGCAGTTATATATAAAAAAAGACAGTTGTATATACAACAGTTACACAACTGCAATGAACAGGTGAAAATACAGAAACGAAAAAGACAGAGTGTGCTGCATAAAGAGAGAAAAAATAAAGAAAACATAGTGAGTTGAGTTGTTGAATGGGTTGATTTGAAATCTATATTGTAACTGAATGTAAATGTTTTAATTGGTTTTACATTGTTTGTGATGTATTGGCAAGACTTTTGAGAAAAGCAAAAAACCCACTATAAAATTGAAATTAATACATATTTCTGAATAAGCTAGTAAAATAAATAAGAAGGCATAAGACAAAGAGGCATGGCTGTCCATTTCAAGTTCCATGAGGAATGCTAACAGTCATAAGGAAATTTCTATAAATAATATCTTATTGATATGCATAAAGAGGTTAGAGAGGTTAGAGAGGTTAGAGAATGCAGAAATGATGCAGTGAGGCAGAGAAGAAGGAGGAGCTAATAGAAAAGCAGAGAATGCATAAATGAATTAGTGAGGAAGAGAAAAAAGAGAAGCAGATAGAAAATCTGAGAAGATGCAGAGATGATGCAGAGCAGATATGAGAACTGATGAACAACAAAGAAGATGGTACAAGAATAGAGCTGATATCCAAGGTAAATCAACAATTGTTTTTCTTTTGAAAGAGTAAGGAAATTGGTGCTTCCACATCAAGTTGTGGCTTGATAAAATGTCAGTTGTAGCTGACTGAGGTTGGAGCCTCCTGTAGGTTGGTGCCTACAGAAAATCAGTGGTGAGAGGGAGTTGGAGCTTGCCTTTGCATCACAACAATAATAAGATGTGGTTTTCTCTTTTTATGGGTTTCCACTTATATCTGGTGTCTTTGTGCATGATGTTTATGTGTTGATATGGTTCATTTCATCTTCTTAATACTTGCTGCTCTCATATTAAGTCTGCTGTTACATTATATTAATAATTGCTGCTCACATTCTAAGAATACTCACATATTAAGTTGAACATGAAATAAATATGTGAAAATAAGTTTTAATGAAAAAGTTTTAAAAAGTCCATGAATGTGTTAAAGTCGATTCCACTCTCGGTTTTAAATAAGGGTTCAACAAAAGTGAGTTGCAAAATATACCTATAACCAAATCACATCATGGCTTGGAACATTCGCATATGAGTTCCAACACAATATTAAGAGACTATAAGCCTGGATATCGAGAGACTAGATAAAATTTTAGGATTTTGGGTGAAGTCTCCAATGAAATTTTGATAATTGAATCCATGGATTGGTATGCAACATTGAGTAATCCACGTCATCTAGGTTGATGGTGTGGAATTATAGCTGACTGATAGCGCATCAATATTTTCATTGTGAAGAATTAGAAATTGAAGCATGCACCGAAATAAAATAATAATAAAGGAATTAGACTTTAAAGTCATAGGAATTTGAAGGCTAAGGACCATTAAGAGATATAAAATTTTAATTATTGAAAAAGAAAAAATGTTAAATATTAAGCCCGGAATTTGATTTACAATGTGAAGGTGGTAAAATGATAGCTACAACCTATGAATTAATTCCAAACCAATCGGAAAGAGATGATGTGTGTGGAATGGAATGGAAAACGAAATTTTAGAAAGACGATGATCGGTTGAGGGAAAGTAAGGCCCACATAGAGAAGAAACAATTTAGGAAATTACTTGTGTTTATTGGTTCAAAGGGCCCTCTGACGTTACTAATGTAGGACGCTTTATTTGTGTGGATATCACCTATATGCACTAGAAA
The DNA here is from genome assembly GCA_034641835.2 of Pinus albicaulis. Taxonomy (NCBI): domain Eukaryota; kingdom Viridiplantae; phylum Streptophyta; class Pinopsida; order Pinales; family Pinaceae; genus Pinus; species Pinus albicaulis. The sequence goes on along the minus strand of JAXQQM020058160.1, from coordinate 25,217 downwards.
GAGAATATTATATAGTCACCCTTAAACAAAATAGGACGAAAAAGTTTTGAAAAGAAGAAGAAGTCCCATGTAGAGGTAGTGCTTCCAACAAAAGACAAAAGGGATTTCAAGAAAACATGGTTGCGTGGATAGCAAGTTCGCTAATGTATTTTTCTATAGATTGTACGAAGACGAGGGGAAGATTAAAGATACAAAGTAAGTTTAATTTTTTTAATGGAAGATAAGAATTTAGGAAATTGAATATTCCCATAAAGCCGAGTGAATTGGTAGCTAGAGGATGTGAGATAAGTTTTTATAGTAAGAAGATAGAAATATTTGGAGAAACATAATATGCAATATCAATAGAAGAAGAATAAGTATAGAGCGAGGGACCGGGAGTGAAATATTTTGAAATATATCTAATGAATGAAGTGTGATGTTTTTATGCTAATTTTAGCCATGAAAAAAATTAGTTTGGAGGTAGCGAGATAGAAAGGATGTGAGACAGCATAGAGTAAGTGACTTGTAATAGAAAGTAAACAGAGAAGAAAAATCTCTTAGAAAGAGAAGTTGTGAGCTACCCTACACCAAGATGAATTGTTGATATGAGGACAACATAAAGTTCTCCAAAAAGGAAGTGAGCAGTTTAAAATGTGGTGACTCGACATCTTTGAAGCGAAAGAGTAGAAATTCTCTGAGAAGAAAGAGAGAAAAGGTTCTACCACGAGAACTATAGAAGGACAACTTCCAATAACGAGAGGTTGGGTAGAGGTTTAGTGAAAAGAAGTTCCACAATGAGTGTGGGTAGAATTTCTAAGAATAATAAAATACAAGGGATACCAAGAAGGTAAAATTAACACTATGACAAGTATCGGACTTTTTACAAAATTGAGGAGGCATGTTGTAGCTAACAAGTGAATAAGGAGAGTTCACAAAAATGAAGGTGAAGATGGCTATTGATAATAATATGATGGGTTTATAGGAAGTTAATAGTAAAAATAAGGCAAAAATGTTGAGGCGGTTGGAAAGAGGAAAAATGGGTGATGAAGAAAGGGAGAAGGAGATTGGTCGAATAACAATAAGCTCAGGTAGGGTAAAGAAGATGATTCAATAGGAACTAGATGTCATGGCTGGATAATGAAGAAGAAGAAGGTGAGATTTCTTTCATTACTAATGAATATAAGGAAGATGATGTGCAATAGGATGAAAGGATAATTCAATGCGACTTTAAAGTATAATTTAGTTTTTTCCACAAATTATTTTCCTTGATGAGAGGGAAATCAGAATGTGCTAGAGGAGAAATTTCTAGATAATTCGATGAATTATTGGACTAGCTTTGAATCATTATGGGGAATGATGGATTGGGACTAAAAATGACGAAGACGTTGGGTACATTTTTTCACCATGATAATGATTTATCCTTAGAGAGGAGTAAATTAATGGATATGTAGAGAAGAGACCTTTTTAAAAGTCTCACAAATTATTTGGAGAGTCAATATATGATGGCCAAATCATTGAGGGAAAATAAATGATTTTAAATTTCATAATTGGTATATGGATGCAAATATTATTGTGGATGATGAGCATGACAATGATTTTATTTTGAGAAAAGAAGAAAAAACCCATTTGTGCATAGTACTTAAGAAAGCATGAAAAATGAGTCATTGAGTATTGTTATAAAGAGTGGGAGAGAATAGAATGTAAACTCTCTAAAGAAGAGAAAGAAACATAATTTTCCAGCAAATAATTCAAAGTGGAGGTTATCCAAAAATGGGTAAATTCATCCATGGAAGAGCCAGTACGATACGCCTAATGTCATAAAAGACATGAGTGAGGTGGCCAATAGAGATAGTCAAGCTCGAAGTAAACAAAAGGAAGAACAAGGTTAATATTCAATGATATTTAATATAAAATACCATTTGGATGGTATGCTCCTACATGTTGAAAAAGTAAATTAAACTCATACTAGGAAAAAGCAGAAGTAGAAGGATTTTTAGTTTTTGATGAAACAAAGGAATTTCTATTTCATGAGAATGTACTTGAGGTTAATAAGTTTCTTTAACATGTTAAGAAAGCTATTGTTACATTGAAGACGAAAATGAAGAATTGGTGAGTAGTTTCAAAGGTTCCGGTGTTGCATGAAGAAAGAGTGTTGGAAGAACTAAAGAGACTCCAAAATCTCATGTTTTTTAAACTGACAATTTTTTTGTGTGTAGGTGATGAAGAATACAAGGATGGACATATTTTAAATTTTTTCATTTTTGATAAACGAAACCACATTTTCATTTAACCAACAAATAAAAAATATACAGATACACGGTGCATGTAATGAAAATTGTCACGAGACAAGGGATGGAGAGAACGGTGAGCTAGCTTGAAAATACCGCAGCTAGTGAAGTACACGAACCTATGAAGATGGCAAACACGATTATAAAGGTAAAATTGGAAAATATTGCTGACATAATTCGATTTTTAGAAATATTATGAATAATCGAAAGATGGAGTGCATGAAAAATAGAACTAATGTGGATTACAACGACTCAAAGGAAAAATAGGCAATGAGCTTTTCCATGAAATAAATGCAACAACTAGAAAAACAACAATGACAATAAATATCAATAGACATGATGAAGTAATAAATGCATATTAAGGAAGTGTAATGTAGTCTCGCATTAATCATATATATATATATATATATATATATATATATATATATATTTATAGAGTCCTTACTACAATCATCATTTCCTCCTTAGTATCATTGGTTTACTCATGTGAGTTTTTAAGTAGTTATATTTAGACCTAAATTATGTGCGAAGCCTTAACCAATCTTAAAGTTAAAGAAATGAATATAGAATATTTATGTCACTTACAATTTTAATAAAATCATCTTTAACTTATACCTTACTATATTTCTTTCTCCTTTTAAAATCTCAGAGTTCCCCACTTCATAATTGAATTTCTTAGTATACTTTAATGGAAAATTCATTTAACTCTTCACCATTCTGTTATTTAGATTATTCAAAGAAGTTAAATATAATTCCCTATATAGATCATCTTTATACCTTAGCACTACATAATTTCGAGAACCAAAACTAAGACCACTTATCCCCATGTTGATTCATTTTCGAGTTTCATTATGGTTCTAGTTCGATCCTAACACATTTTAGTCTAACACATTTTCAAGATACAACAGGTAGAGTAGCAAATTCATGAACCTATGTACCTTTTCCTTCTCTTCTGCGATATAAGGTACATAGCGTAACATATTTGTGAACTTGGTTACAAACTCATCAATAGTGAGTTGTCCCAATACGGAAGTTCATGAAACTCTTGCCTTGTCATCATAGTAGCATTCATTCAAGTATCGATTTTTAAACTTGACTTGAAAATATTCCTCAAGTCACCATTTTCTCATCGATAGCATGAACCCATCTTTGTCTCCTTCCACCACGAGGTAGCCTTACGGGACGATAAATAACGATCGCTCTTAAGTTACTTTCATATTCATAAACTTGAAATGCTTTATCATATTCGGAAGTCATGCCTCACATCTTCTTATTTTTATCCATCATAGGAGGGAGGTTTTATTTTCCGAATTCACCTGTAATTCCTTCTTTTGTCTGTTGTTGTCTAGTGGCATCATCTTCTCGGAAATCTTACGAAATTGACTCTTCCCTTTCTTCCTTCAAGAACCTTCTACCCTCTTGGTTGTTCCATGAAAGTCAATTCCCTATATGTCTGTCTTGCTCCTCATTGTCTAAAGATAGCTCAGTCATTGTGGCTTTTAATTTGTGTCATTTCTCATTGCATTCTATGCAACATAGTTACATCAATGGAGCATTTGGATCTGGCATGTTTTCTCCACCACCCAGGATCCATGCCTCATCCCCTTTAGTCATGTTGTAAATTTGTATTCTTTAACGTCTTGTTTGGTGTATAGGAAATTAACATTAGAAAAAATTTTAAATTTCATAAAATGTTATATCGAGCATATATTTACGTAGTGAGCACATCTGTCGATGTTTTAGCTAATGCTACGATACCATTTTTAATGTCTCTTAATCAATGAAAGTCCTTACTACAATCATCATCTCCTCGTAGTATCATTGGTTTGTCTATTTGAGTTTTTAAGTAGTTATATTTCCACCTATTATTCTTATAAGTCTTAACCAATCTTAAAGTTAAAGAAATCGAATATAGAATATTTATGTCACTTACAATTTTAAATAAATAATCTTTAACTTATACCTTACCTCATTCTATATTTCTTTGTCCTTTTTAAAATACGTATCGTCAGAAATTTTAGGATGCTTTCTTCCTACATTGTTAGGCTTTCCCTCATTGAGGACAAAAGTAGCTGTCTTTCTTTCGAGTTTTTCTTCCTCTTCCCAATTACTTTCCTCGTTTATTGGGGGAAATTAGATGTTTATCTCCAAATCTAATTTTCTTAATATTCCCTCCAAGGATTTTGGAAGGTGTGAGAAAGTCTCATCACCCTTATCCATATCCTCATGGATTTTAGGTTTAGATCTCAATTCTTTTTCTAGTCGTTGCATAACTCACGTTTTATTTTTATTAATTAAAAATATCATAAAATCACATACTAGTTTTTCGTCAAATGTCACTTTCCCCTTTGGACTTATTCAAATGTCAATAGCATAGAAAACTAGGGTATTACATATTACTCCCTCTAAAAACAAACACCGTCCTCGGTGTTGGCAAAATAAACTTAAACAATTCATTGTGTAAATAGTGATGGGTATTTTTCCATCATCTCAACTTCTCATTTCCAAGTAGCCTCTTGATTTGTAAAATTTGCGTCCATTGCACTTTTACTTGGGCTATCGTGTGTTTTGAAGTTCAATTTCTTCCGCTCTAAGATTTGAAGCGGCTCTTGCGGGAATTCCCCTTCGGTTCCACAAATCACATTCCAATCAATAACGTGAGTAGAATCATGTACATATTTTTTCGATAAAAAACATGAAATACATCATGAACCTTAATATGAATGGGTAAGGCCAATTTATAGGCCACTAGTCCCACTCTTTCCAACATTAAACAGTCCACAATATCGTTGAGCTAATTTTGCGCATATCTTGTTAATGTGAAAAGTGCTCTTCTTAGGCTTAATCCTCGGATATACATGATCACCCACACTCGAACTGTTGGTGAACTCTTTCTTTTTGTACGCATAACTTTTTTTCGTTTTGTCCCTGAGCTATCTTGATATTTTTCTAAATCTATTTTACAACTTTTTCCATTTTCCTCGCAAAGATTTTGGGCAAAGTACTAATTTATCTTCATGTTGGCTCCAACTTAAGAAAGTCGACTTTTTCTGCCATAAAGGGCTTCAAAACGAGACTCATATTTATGGAAGTTTGGTAGTTGTTTTTGTAGACAAATTCTACTAAGTGTAAGTAGTCTTCCCATTTGGTTACGCCTATCCATCACATAAATTCTTAACATATCTTCCAAATTTAGTTTTACCTTTCGGTTGACCATTAGTTTGGGGGTGGTAGGCGGTACTAAAATTCATTTTAGTACACATGCCTCCAAATAAGCTCCTCCAAAATCTCGCTGAACTTTGCATCTCTATCTACGAAATTATCATTTTAGGAACTCCATGTAGTCTCACAATCTTTTCATGAAACACATTTGCTACCTAGGATGTCCCAAAAGTGGATTGAATTGGTATAAAGTGAGTAGCTTTAGTTAAAGTGTCCACTACAACCATCACGGAAAGTCATCTTTGATATTTTGTTCTTTGTAGACCAGTTATGAAATTCCATAAAGTAGATTTTCCCATTTCCATTCTAAAATCGATAAAGATTTAACAATCTAGCTAGATGTTGATGTTTAAATTTTACTTGTTGACATTAAATGCATTCGGCCAAGTAGTTTGCTACATATTTTTTCATTCCGAGCCCGAAATAGATTCTTTTAAAAGATGTAAGTAATTTAGTACCCGGGATATTCTGGAATAAGGTTGTGATATTCATCCAGAATTTCCTTCTTTAAAAAGTCTACATTAGGGATGTACAATCTATATCTATAACAAATCGCCTTCTAATTTTGTGTATACCCTTTCATTTCTCTTTTCATCATTTGAGTACGAAGTTTTTCATGGTTTTGGTCTTGATCCACTACTCTTTGAACCGAGTCCTTCCAATTCAAAGTTGACACTACTCCCAATGTTACTTATACTTTGCCAAGAATTTCTACTTAAGACATCGGCAATATTGTTTTATTTACCTTTGATGTGTCTTGTTTCCATGTCAAATTCACTTTAGGAAAGACAGGGCACCTAGCTTGTCTCAGCATTCGAAGATCACGGTTGAGTGAAGAAATACTTTAGGGCGATGTGATCTATCATCGGTACAAATTTCTTTCCCTAGAGGATAGTGTCTCCACATCTTGAGAGCATGTATTCGACTTCCTAACTCAAGATCATAAACAATGTAATTTTGTTCATGTTTCTTAAGTTTTCTAGATTCATAAGCTATAACAGAATTCTTCTTGTAATAATACTCCCCAATCCTTCTCTCACAAGCATCTTTGCATACTACAAACTCTTTGATTTGGATCAGCAATCTTGAGAATAGGTGTTGTAGTAGGTTTCGCTTATAATTGCTCAAAACTATTTGGCAATTTTTCAATCCATTTAAAATTTTACTCCTTCCTTTGCAAATGAAGTTATGGGATAGGCTAAGGTAGATATTTCTACAAACCTTCGTAGTATCCCACAATTCCCATAAAAAATTTTATTGATGATACATTAGTAGGTACAAACCATTCTCTAATTGTTTTATCTTTTCGAGTCTACACTAACCCTTGTTATGATATTATATGCCCCAAGTATTGAATGCTTAAAACACTACATTTAATAAACTTAGCATATAAGCGATTTTCTTTAAGAGTCTATAACATGATTCTCAAAAGGTGTTCTTTATGTGCTCGTTTCACTTTTTGAATAGTTAAAAATGTCAGTCAATAAATATTAGCACAAACTTATCTAAGTATTTATTCAAGACACTATTCATTAAACACATAAAAGTGGCGGGTGCATTTGTCAACTCCAAACGGTAGGACACAAATTCATGGTGTCCATACTTGATTTCTAAATGTTGTCTTGCTTGATGTCTTCATCTTTAATCCTTAGCGTGTACGGTAGCGGTCCTTAAATCAATCTTGGAAAACATTGTTGCACCTCTAAATTGATAAAAAATGTCATCTATCCTAGGTTATGGATATCTATTTTTATTGTCGATTTGTTTAATCGACGGTAATCAATACACATTCGGAAAGGTATCGTCCTTATTTTTCACAAACGAGTACAGGTGTCCCCGGAGATACTCAATTGATGTAACCTTTGTCAAAGCAACTCTCGTAGGGCTGCATTTTTAACTCCATAATTTAGGAGTGTTCATTCTATATGGGGCTTTAGAAAGCTGGAGTTGCTCCAAGTACTAAATCAATTGAAAATTTGAGTTTCTGGGGAAGATGAGGGATTTCATCAGAGAAAAACATCTTTAATTTATCTTATCATCAGTAATGTTTTTAGAAGATTTTATTTTGGTTGTTGTCCTAACTCTTCTACGTGTATAGAATACACCCGATAGCCCTTTTCTAGCAGTTCTCTTTAGCTCGAAGGGTTGAGATTTGCCTCATCAGATATGGAGTTTAGGCTTCCCTCAGATTATTACGAGTTTTCCCTCCCCTATCAATGCAATGTAAGGTCTTGTCTAAACAATTCATCATAGCTTTATGTTTTTCTAACCAATCCATCCCTATCGAACATCATAAGACTCTATGGCGGAATGTTTAAATTTAATTTTTTGTTTGGTATCCATTCAGATTTGTGGATGTTTAGGGTAACTTATTAGTTTCTTTCCTTTTTGTACCAGTGGCTAGCTGTACTAACAAAGATTGTTGAAACTTCTCTAAATTTAATTTACATTTTTATACCATTTGCGGGCTAATATAGCTCAAATATGCACTTGGATCTATTAAAACTGTAACAGATTGGTCATCAATCATACCTTCCATTTTGACCATAATGGACCGGTGTTCAGCTTAGCCATCTTCTAAGGGAGCGCTGATTTTGGGGATGTTCTTGGATATATCATTAACTGTAGTTGCCTCTCTCAGTACTTGTACTGTTTGGATATTTTGGTGTGGACAGTCCCTCAATAAATGAGGTTCTCCATAACCCCAACACTTCAAAGGTTCTTTCATTTTAACAGACCCTTCCATCTTGTTATTTCCATTCATTGGTTTCGACCCAGTTTGGGATTGAGTAGTTTGATTTTCACCATTTTACTTAAATTCTTCCTTTGGTGGTTTCTCCCAAAGTTTTTCAAATATGCTATTTTGGGTTTCTTTCCACTGAATTCACCTTTGTTTGACTAATTATTTCCTTGTTCCGTCTTACCTTTGAATTGATGGTAACACAATCTAGCCTTTCGCACCACTTCATCCATCATTTTTTGGTTATCAAACTCTACCTTTTCTTTATACACAGTGGGCAGATAGTTTAAGAACCTCTATAACTTTGCCTTCTCCTCCTTGATATAAGGTACATATCATAACAGATTTGTGAACTTGGTTACAAACTCATCAATCGTGAGTTGTCCCATTCTGAGTTCATGAAACTCTTTTTCCTTGTCATCATAGTAGCATTCATTCAAGTATCGATTTTTAAAATTGACTTGAAAATCCTCCCAAATCACCATTTTCTCATCAATGGCATGAACCATCTTTGTTTCTTCCCACCACAAGGTAGCCTTACCTTGCAGATGATAAATAGCCAGCTTGGCTCTTAGGTTACTTTCATATTCATAAACCTGAAAGTACTTTATGATATTCAGAAGTCATGCATCAACATCTTCTTCTTTCTCTCCATCATAGGAGGGAGAGTTAATTTTCTGGAATTCACCTTGTAATTCCTTCTTTCTTCTAGACTATTGTCTAGAGGCATCATCTTCCTTAGAATCTTCTGAGAAATTGACCCTTCCCTTTCTCTTCCTTCCAGAATATTTACCTTCTTGACTATTTCGAGAAGTCAATTCCCTTATTAGTCGATCCTACTCCTCACTGGCTAAAGATAGCCTTTCATTGTGGCTTTTAAGTTATTCCATATCTCGTTTCATTTTATGCAACATAGCCATCAATGGAGCATTTGTGGACACGATGGTTTTCTCCATCACCCGGATCTACACGACTTGTCCCCATCGAGTCATGGTTTGCGGTTGTATTCTTCGATGCCTAAGCTACGGGAATTTAACATTAGCAAATTTTAAAATTCATAAAATTTTACAGCAACATACATTTTCTGTGTGAGCACATAATTTTCCCAGTGTTTTAGCTAATGCTCTGATACCATTTTTAATGCCTCTCATCTACACAATTTTTTTTTTCTTTTGACTAACCTTCATTTACCGCTTTTATACGTATTTCGTCATCATATGAGGAAATCCTATTTTTCCATTTAGATTTCATTTCATCGCAATTCGACGAAATTCTATCACTAATACTAATATTTTCACTTTCTCTCCTTGAGTCTAGTATTTTGTGTACTACTGTTAATAGTACACTGCACTCAACCTAGTGTATTAATATAAGGTTACAACCATTCTTTCTGGTTTTCTATGACCACCTATTAATTTAATTTAACTAACTTTAGACTATATCTTCACCTTATTTCTACAAGTATTATATACTTATATGTACATACAAGGCCTTTTCACCCAAAATATATCTTCTCACCTAGTATATATATATTTCATTCTATTTATTTTAAGGGACCTATTTAATTATTAATACCTTTAATCATTTAGGTATTATATATACTATCTCATGCCATCAAAGGACATTATATCGTATTCTATATTTTACCCCCACCTCGATAATCCCCGAAATTTATTTCAAACCAACCCTATATATATATATATATATATATATATATATATATATATATATATATATATATTCCACCTACAACTTATAATCATCTCATTTAATTCATTTTATATTTCTATTTTTATAATGATGAAACTTTTCTTGTTCATTTACAACTATGGTTACGACTTATTTGCTATTTCCGGTTGGGTATTATATTTAACCCTTGATTTCTTATGACTACACCCTATGCAATCTCATTTCATTTGTTTCATTTCTACGTTTTGTGCCTACCCTCTATACTTTTGGAGTATGTTCAGGTCAGTGTATTGAATGCATACCTATCAACACAGCTGGAGATGGCCAGCTAATCGTATACCATTAAATATGACTGTCGCATCTAAAATTTTATTTACATAAGAAATCCCAATGCGTATTTTTATCGAGATGAGTTCACGTACTGAAATGGTACTCGGTTCCCTGACGTTGTTGGTGTGATTTTATTTGCACGGACCAGAGGGAGATCTCCTGATCTTGCACCAAGTGGACGGTGCTTATCGAACTAGGGATTAGGGTTTTTCTTCCTATATATTATTCAAAGTTTTGTTGAGATCTTCCATTTGGAAGTTTATCAGCTTGTTGAGCATTTCACACAAGGTCACGGGTCATCGAACTGAACAACGATTTACCGATGCTAATGGCTCTCCTACCTTTCGACACGAGTAAAGCTTGCTTACACATCAATTTCTCCCTAAATTTCTTGTCATCGAGTTTATCCTTATATTATCAACTCTCAGTCGAAATTTCTTGTTACATTACCTATTCCTCTCTGTTCACCATACACAAGGATAAATAGTTATGTATTCCTGAAGGTCTTCTCGGCAACCAGTTTTTGGGTTCTTCATGTTGGCCTACATTCAAATTCTGAATTCTTAGCGTGACTGGTAGGTGGATTTCGTTACTGCCTTTAAGGCTAGAACGGACATAGTTTTAATCTCATTTGTAAATAAATAATACCATGATATTGTTGACATCGATGGTTACCTTAGTGATTGATTTCTAATATTTCAATCTCATCTTTTGTCACTTATTGTAATTTCTATATATATTTTTTTTTTCTAATTTAGCAATCTCAAAACTGTTATGTGCAATTTTAGTATGGAAAAGGGAAAAATTATCCCCGTCTTCCTCAAGTAAGGTGCTTTTCTAATGCCCTCTTTAATTCTTATAGTTCAGTTCTTTATTTTAAATTGAAAATCATTAATATGAGAAAATTGTGGTTTACAGGTAACAACTCTACAATGATTTTTCGCTGGCTAAGTTCGATATTTCTTTCTCCTTGAGCTTATGATTGGAATTAATAATTCCATCATTTTTAACCTAGGTTGGTCCTTCATCTTTACGAGGACTTCGGCATTCTAGTTCTGCTATCGTAGTTTAATTTCCCTTTATGGGTGACTCTTTTTTATAGTTTTGGTGTCTAACTGTAATAATTTAAAGAAATTCCACATACTTTCCAGTAGTGTAATTTATTTGGCATACTGGTTAATAAACTTAAATATAATGTTTATGGAGTGTATGATTTTCCCTTCAATTTCATAAAGTAAATATACCAGTTTTGGTTGTATACTCTAATATATATTCCAATATTTTGAATTCCTATCCTTCTAAATTTAAATTGATATTTCTGAGATATACTGGCAAAAGTGGATAGTCGTACTCTTCTTTGTATCACCATTCAAATAGAATTTTTCGTAATTACTTTTACTGTTATATATCTATTGGTATTACTATCCATAATACATTAAGACAAATGACTATATATATATATATATATATATATATATATATATTCATGTTTGCTTAGCTATACAGTTACATATATATATAGATTTATAATCCTTTAATGAAATGCAACACAATTTGAACTTTATCAAAACAGATTTCTGTATGTTTGTCTCCTGCAAGTTTGTGTATTTCTCTAGGATGTGCAGGAATGTATACGTTTTCTGACCTCTAAATCAGTTTAATACTCAATAGATATATTTATTATTTTTGTACCTTACATGGCTACTTTTAATCAATTACGAAATTTTAGTAGCACCATCAGTGGCCTTTTCTATTCTCGTTTCTTATCTAGTTCTTAAGAGTGAAATTCTATTTTACTATCTTCATTATAGTTGCCCCATCGTTGACAATTTATACCTAGTAAGGTTCTTATGGTTTCAGTACCATCCTCCTGGTTATTTAATGTTTATGGAATCAAATTTTCAGTATACATTATAGGCCATCATGTTAGTTATTTTTTGTCTGGTATAAAATGCTAAAGTCTCCTTTGAAATTTCTGCTAGTATTGGTCCCTTTTTCTGCTAATACTCATTACTACAAAATTGGTGAATCTCTAAGTTAGAAGTGTTGCATATAAATGTATGACATATATATATGTTTACCTCATTAATTTATATTATTACACTCGTATAAATTCTTATTTGATTCATACCAGAATTTGAGGATTCTAAAATTTTAATTTACTTAGTTACAGGCATTCCTGAATTCAGATTTCACTAAGTAGAATATTATTCGTATCCGAATTTGACATATATCTAATTCTATTGCTGTCCTAGAATAATCAATTTATATCTTACAGAAACTAGCAGATTTCTCGATTAGATCTCTGAACTCCATATTTAAATCTCTAACCAAATTTAGGCATTCTAGATGTTGGAACTAACCTGAAATTTACCGTACAACTATACAAATTTTTAGGTTACTACTGTGACGAAATATGTTAAATGTATGGTTTCTTTTAATTCCTTGTACAAATCTGACAATTAAACTAAGCAATTTCAATAAATTTAATTTCAAAAATTTCAATTACTTAGATATTATAATATGCTCCAAGTCTAATACAATTCAACAATATGTTAATTAGGTGTGCATACCAATTGCTCTGACTAATTCCACCCAACTATAGAGTTCTCTCTCCACAACTCACCCCTGAACTGAAACCTTAGCTCCCAGTGATAGAAAACCTCTTGTCTATCCTGGAGAAGATTATTTAAGTTGTGCTTTCCCAAGCATGTTTCCAATTTCTGCGTCCAAAAATTTCAAGATGCTCTCTTGCTGTTTTGCCTAGGCTTTCCCTCATTGAGGTACTTTAAAGTTGTCTTTTCCGCTTTTACAACTTTTTCTTCCTCTTCATTGGGGAAAAATAGATGTTTATATCCAAATCTAATTTTGTTAATATTCATTCCAAGGATTTTTGGAAGGTGTGGGAAAGTCTCATCACCTTATCCACATCCTCATGGATCTAGGTTTCAGATCTCAATTCTCAATCTAATAATTGCACACATAACTTTTCCATGTATTTTTATTAATAAAATAAAATAAATCCACACATTAGTTCTCCATTGGGGTCCACTTCCCCTTTGGACTTATTCAATTTTCAAATTAAAAAGCATAGAAACTTGGAGTGTTACACAAATCTATTGCTAGAAATTTTGGGAAAAATAATGAAATAGTGAATAGATTCTTACTATTTATATGACTTTATGAAATTAGACTTCAAAAAATAAATTACCGCTTATTTTTCAATTTGAAAAAAAAATCACGCCCTTTTTTTTATTTTTTCATAACATTGTTGTGTTTCATAGTAGAAAGCATCGATGCATTTAATAGTAACATACATTGATTAAGATAACTTATCAGTGCATTATTTTTTTTAATGCACTCATATGATAGAGTTAACTTTTTTACTCTTGAAATCTCATAAACCAATGTGGTTATTATTTTATTGCATCGATGCAATTATTATTTTAATGCACCACTGTCGTTATTATTTAAACACATTGGTGTGGTTAGTTTAACAAGAGAACCAATATGCTTTAAAAGTTATGTAAAGTTTTATTTTCACATAAATTGACATATTCATTTCAAATTGTACTTTAGGATACGTCCACAAGAGTTATATTATTTCATAGTATACATTTTCTGTTTAAATTCGATTTATTCTAGAAAAATTGTTTGAAAGCTATATTGAAACTTAGATTGTGGTTATCTGGTTCTCAAAATTGATTTTACTTATGTACAAAAAAAAATATTATTGACTTTCCTTGAATGCAGGGAGAAAATATCATAACATGAAATGGCCAATTTTTCAAATTCTAGCTCATTCCATATTCCTCAAAGTCCTTTGCGGAGTTCTCCCTTTGCATCTCTAGTAATTTGAGATTGTGTTTATATTTTTATTATCTAATTGAATTTATTTTTTTATCCATGCCAATTTAAATAAAAATATATTTGAGTTCTTAAGATCCTAATTCATAATCAAGTTCATATGCATAAAATATTCAACCATTGCAAAAACGTCGAAAGATCTTATGAGGAGAAACATACTACAAGTAGTTGGTAAATCAAAATGGACAACCGCTTTACCCTGCCAATTGTAACATTTCATCTTCGAGCCACAATCCTGAGTCACTAATGGTAATCATTGTTTTGTATAATGTAGATTCAATAAATCAATTGCATTTTTCTTATTAATATCATTGATGTACTAATGTTCTTTAAAAAAAAAAAAAAGCATTCTAGTGATCATGAGAGATCCACCTACCATCTTTTGTTGCACCCTACTACAATTTCAAATAGAGAGAAGGTTGCATTAAGAGAAAAAACTTCGAGAGGAATCATACCAAGGATGGTTGAATCAACCACCTATTCAACATAAGAGGAGAAAATGGGAAAATGACATGAAATAATTCAGATGGTTGAATGGTAGAAGTGTTCCTTATCCTAATCATTTAAAAGAAAATATGCCAATGATATGCCCGAATAGTTGGGTTGCTGACCAAGTCAGAAAGAAATACAGTGCATGTATTTGTTCCCCATCTGCTAAAGAAGATGAGCTAAACATAGGGATTGGGTTCAACAAATCGGTAAAATCTCTTTCTGTACATTTTTAACTTCATAATGCACCTTTGAATTGTAACATCTATGTTTTATATCTTAATTATGTTAAGGTTATTAGACACAAGACATTGTCATTTTTTCACTTTTTTATAGGTGCATTTTTTCCCATATATGTGAGAATATGGTCATAGTTTTCACACGTAGTATTTCAATGATGGACGCATGACACAAGACTATGGAGTGGAAGTCGAGTTTGACCATCTAGTTGTGCTAGCCACCGCGATCAAAACCTAATATATGGGACATTAGGTTATATCAGAAAGATAGAAGAGATGATTGAAGTGGACTTCTCTTTGTTCCAATGTGTTATTTTTAGGTGCAAGTGGCAAGACACCCTTGATTGGAATAATGTAAACAAATATCACAATAGTGGGTTGATATCTATCAACTCTAGAAAGATCTGGTATGAAGTTATGGATCCATATGTTTTCCCTAAACACTGCAACGAGGTGTTTTTTTTACCCAGATGTGTTGGATAGGTATTGGTGGTTCGTATTAATACATGAACCTTTCTAGACCAAAACATATTTTTGAGAACGGGAATGTTATCATGCCAAACAGAGAAGATAATTATCGTGATGACAATGGAGAGTGATATGTACTTGTGTTATTTCATCATTTATACTATTGTAATATGTTATTGCTTTATTTATTTTTTTCCTTTGTTTTTGTTTTCATGTTGCTTGACCCACACCCCCACCAAAACTCTCAAATGTAAATTTTTTGTTTCTTTTCCTCAAGAATGGAAAGGGATCACCATTCTTGTTTTTTTAGATGATACATCCACCCTTGCCACACCAACATTGACCTTTTTTTTCCATTACTTTCCTCTTAGCTAAATATACTTGTGTACATGCTCTAATTCCACAACTTGGTAAGGCCAACAAATGAACTTTCACACAGTAATATGTTCTCTTGAAATGATCGTTGCAATAGTTGCATTTCCAAGGAAAATTGTCTCCTCCCTTCAACTTGTTGCCTGGCATGTCATCCCTTGCAACATACTTCCACAAGGCATATTTGTTTTCTTGAGTCCATTGTCATTCCAAATTCATTCTTCCCTCAACATTTGACATTGTTGTTTCATCCCCACTTCCAATAGAGCAAACACCTACATACTCCGATAAAATTGGAACAATAGGGGCATCACCAAAGGAGGAATTCTTCCCATTCCTTTTCCCTTTACCTATTTCCCTTGATTGGGCCATGAATTTAAAAAAAAAGAAGGAAAAAATGCACAAACTTGAAAAAAAATGCACTTACAGATTGATGTAATAAAAATGTAAAAAAAATAGAATCAAAATGCACTTACCTATTGCTTGAATCACCTCCAAAATTCGCCCAAACCCTTTGTGAGACTCTCCTGCACACCCAAAATAAGAGAGAAACAAAACAATGAGGGAGAAATGAGCCCAAATCGGGCTTTATGGACCATACGACATTACTTGCTAGGGGACACGTGTCCCGAAATTGGGACATGTTGGGCACACTGACTGGATTCGCCACAAGCCAATCCAATTCCCACTACAACAAAAGGAAAAGAGAATGCCATCAAAGAGAGATATGGGAGCTAAGTCTCTTTATAAAGCATATTTCCATGCTCATGTAGGTGAAACTGGAACTATAGGTCAAACACAAAATTTGCATGGGTGTGCAAGTGGAAATTACAAGGCAACAGTGGGAATTGTGCAATTGAAGTACAGATATTCTACTGAAAAAAAATAAAAAATAAAAAATAAAAAATGAATGTTAGTAAAACTAATGTTAGCATTAGTTTCAGCTCATTTTCCATTAAAAAAAATGTTGATGTGATATTATCCTATAAACTTATAAACTAATGTGATATGATCTTATCTTATAAATTTATATACTAATGGAAGAATAAAAGTTATATGGTTTCTCTCAGAAGAGACCAAATAAGACCATCAATTGATTAATGCAAGAATATCAACTATATGGTCTCTCCACCTGGGGAAGAGGCCAAATAAGACCATCAATTTATTTATTGGTCTTCAAAATTATTACTTAAATTTAATATGATGAAACAACCGTGTTTTGTGGACAAGCTGGAAAATTTACAGTAATTTTAACGGGTATTAACGCTAACTGATGCATTCGACTACTGTCATCACATGGCCTCTGATGGAAGGGACTAATAACATCATGTAAAACTGTAAAAAATTTCATGTTTTAAAATTCATATGAAAATGTAATAATAACATGATGAACAAATGTAAAATTTACATGCTTTAAAAATAATATTATCAACCTAGCTTAGAAGAGTAATATAATATTGTCAAACATGCTTACAATAATAACACATTAAGTCTAAGAAACCATAAATTGTTCCCACTAACCAAACTCCACAAAGAACGCACAAGGAGCACATAAATTCACTACATATATGTAACACTAATCAATCTACTAGATCACTGCACCCTTCTAATAACGACACATTATATCCTATTTTTCTAATAAGCTGAGTCCACAAACAGGCAGAACGCCTTTGCGGACCGCTCCATCATTTCCTCGTATGATATTACTCTCGTTCAACATCTGATGGCCACAGATTAATTTTGTGGTCCTTGCTCCTCATTGTGTATTTTTTCTATTATCAAGAAAGGGTTTTCTATGTTCCAATTATTGAGTTCAAGCTCCATCCCATCACCATTTTGATGAATCCATTATGCTCATATCCAATGATCTCTCCCATTCTAAGATAATATTTAGTGCTTGTTGAATCCATTATGCTCATATCTAATTCTCTCACCCATTCTTTCTCTTCTTTATAATATGTATTGTTGTATGAATCCTTTATGTCGGGCATATCCAATGCTCTCTCCATCCTCCCTCTTTTTTAGTGGTCTTAGAACCAAAATTTACTCCATCATCATCATAATCCCACTAGGTTATCAACAACCTCTCTTCCTCCACTCCATCTTTCACAATCTCCTTCAGGGCTATTGCGTTCTTAGTAATATCTTCTTCTTCAAAATGAGTACGATGATGTGTGCATTTTTTAATGTGATCCTCCATTTAACTGAGGAATCTCTTGTTTGAGAGGTAGTCACCATGGCATGTTGGAGAATCTAATTCCAACCAAGTACTAGGTTTCTAAACCATCCATCCAAGTGTCCCAATTCAGTTTCAGTTAGTACAGTTTAAGTCAAGTTTCACTCCAGTTATTTATTACTAATGTTTCCAATGTAATCCTATTAAACTAATTCATAATACTCGAAAGAGAAATCCTCTGTTCCACTTCTTGTTGTTAGTTTTCAATTCTTGTCATGGTATCAGAGCTAGTTTTCATAAGACTCCTGGACAGAGAAGCAACGAGAGAAAATTTAGAGAAGCAGAGAGAAGAGGCAAGCATGAACAAGACTCATTGAGAGAGCAGCAAAAGTTTGAAGAAGTTTGAAGACATCTCCTACCTAAAAGCAGCATAGCTTAGCCTATGTAAGACTCGTTGAGAGCATCAGAGATCGAAGATCGAAGCTACGTTGTGTAAGACTCGAAAGCAACAACCTAAGTGCAAGGTGAGCGGAAGGTGAGAGCGAGATCTAAAGGAATACTATTGAGGTTCAGAGATCCAAAATAAAAATAAGAACAAAGAACCAGCAGAAGAAGAAGCCCATGATAGTTGAGCGATTTTTTTTTTTTTAAGTTTTTTTTATTAGCGCTCTTTTTTGAGGAAAAAACAGGCCGATGAGCCATCAACTCTGGTTTGCAGCTAATACTAGGGTTAATCAACGCCACTTTGAGCCTGATACTAGGGCCGATCAATGCACTTTTGAGCCAGATACCTATGCAGATCCGGTAAAGACTTGTAGCGATTTTGTTTCAGCGCGACTAGCACAGAAGCGATGTTACAGAGTCGCGTCGGTGTAAGCTCGTTGTAGAAGAGCAAAGCTAAGGTATTTAAGAAAAAATATTTTAAAAAATAAAGGCTCTCATATAATTTTTTTTAAAGAGAGGGGCATGAAAGTGTTGCTTTAGTACATAATTTTTGAAATTTTTTGGTAGCAAGGTATTTGTTGAGCATTTGTAGACTCGCCAGTTTGTGAAAACCAAGCAACAACGTCATTTTTATTGCAGTTTGTTGCAATGTCTACAATTTGTATTAATTTTTGAGTCGTAGTTAGCCAACACTCAAAAAATGGGAAAAGCCAAGAGGCTAAAGCGGCAACAGGAGATGTTTGAGATATTTTTAGATATGGAAGTGGAGAGGCAAAAAGATTCCTTTGCATTAAAATTCATAAAAGAATCTATTAATGACTGCCTTCTCCCTATTATTTTAGATGCTAAGACAGATAAGGAGGCTTGGGATACCCTTGAGAGGTGTTTTGGTGCAAGGAAGAGCATTGAAGTTGAAGATGAAGGTGGATCTATAGTAGCAGATCTATAGCGAGATGAAAAGACTCAACTACAAGTGGATGATGTCTGTGCAGAAATTGCAAAAGCAGCAAAGAAGCAACACGAAGATGCTCGTGAAACCCACTGTGTGCAACCACAAGTGGACGAAGATTTGATGAATCCAAAAACATAGATTGCTAACAAAATTTTGGTGAATCCAGCAACACAGCTTGCTGATGAAAATTTGATGAATCTAGCAATAGAGCTTGCTCATGAAGACTTGGTGATTCCAGCAACGGAGCTTGTTGATGATGATTTGGTGATTCCAACAACAAAGCTTGATGATAAGAGTAAAAATACTAAGGTAAATCTAGTGACTAATATCGCTGATGTAAATTTTGATAGAGAATTTTTGGCTAATGATGATTGGTTGTAGATGATGCAAAAAAAAAATCATATTAGCATGATGCTATTTGTTGAGATAACCCCACTTGAGTCAGTCGAAGACAACCTGATTGCAGCATCGCAGGTTAGTGGAGAAGAGACAAAGACATGGACAGAGACAAAGACAAAGATAAAGATAAAGATAAAGAAAGAAACAAAGATAAAGACAGATGAAAATAAAGAAGCCTGCAAAGGGAAAGAAAAAATATAGACAGAGGAAGAGGCATCGAAGGAAGTGCAATAGGATAGAGCTCTCATTGTAGAGGAGACGGAACAAAACCAATGTGGCTATGGAGATGTTTTTACACTTACCATTGAATTCCAATGTGAAGGTAAACAAACAGATTATGAAAAGGAGTTAAATTTTCTTGAAACATGGCTTGCAACACCATGTCTAGATGAGGTCTACACAAAAGCTATAGAAATGAATGTTGAAGATAGCATGCATAATGAACACATCAATGAAATTTTCAGGTATTGGAGTTTGGAAGAGATAAAATATTATTTTGACCTTATGTTTCAACAGATTGATGATGAAAAGTGAACTACAAAAGGTAATATGTGGTAGCAGCCCACATGCAAGCTATTTCTTGACATGCTTAGACATTCTGGAACAATAGAAGACGGGCACGAGAAAATGGAGAAACCGAGTTTCGAAGAATACAAAAGAAGAAAATGTTGAAACGATTTAAAGGCTATAGAATATGGAAGAAGAAAACAAGAAAACGAAATCTAATTGAACTCATTTTTTTTTAATTGTAACCCTAGTTGAGACATAGACCAAAAGCTATCTTCATTAAATTTTTATGTGCTTGTAATTAAGGGGGAGTGTTGGAGAATCTAATTCCAACCAATTACTAGGTGTAGAAACCATCCATCCAAGTGTTCTAGTTCAATTTTAGTTAGTACACTTTAAATTGAGTTTCACTTCTTTTCAGTTTTCAATTCTTGTCATGACCCTATGTTAAAACCACTCTTGTGCAAGCGTTATAAAAATTTGAGATTTTATAGTACTATTGAAAAGTTTGTTCATAAATATAGACGAAACATAAAACTTTATGGCTGCGTAGATCTTTGGATAATTTTTCACAAGTAAATCGAAAGTATTCAATGCGATGGGGCCCTCGTGAAGAGGACTGCAGTCTAAGTGGAAGCTGAGGAGTAGATGCATGGATCACAAATCTTCCAAAAGCAAATCAATTTCAAAAAAATTCTATTCAGCAAGGGTTACGTAGTTACTAATACGGCTGTTGCACCGCAGTCTCCGAGGAAAAAAAAAAAAAGGCATATTTGTGAACCCAAGGGGAGAATTGGAAGGTCAGGGGAGTGGAACAATCCTCAAAACTTTGGGACACCCCACCAGTGGAGTTGTACGTAGTTAATATTACTGTTGCGCTCCAGTCTCTCAGCCAACAAAAAAAGCGTATTTGGGAACCCAAACAGAGAATAGGAGGGACAGTGGGCTGGAAGAGCCCTCAAAACTTTGGGTCACCTCCACGAGTGGAGTTATATCAAAGGGAGGTCTAGTTTTCTTGATCTTGTTGGGCGAAAATGCAGCCAGGAGCATTCCTTATTAGTCGATGAATGAGTGTGTTGGGCGAAAATGCAGCCAGGAGCATTCCTTATTAGTCGATGAATGAGTGTCAACGCCTTGACAGTGACCATCCAATTTTTTGTTCGGGCTAACCGCTCTTCAAACACTTGTTTTATATAACGTGTCAGTCCTTGCTCTTCTGTTGTGGCAATCAAAAGGAGGAGTTGTTTTTCCTTCGCGGGCATATCATTGTGGCAAGTAACTTTAACCAATGCAACGTCTATGTCTGCAAGTCTGGTATTGATAGTTGTAATAGTATTGGCTAGTACCACATAACTCATGATGGAAAATCCAACGAAAGCGGCATCCTTCAGCGCCCCACTGCTTTTCTTGACCAGGACCCCATCCCAGCGATTTTGAATTGAGGTAGTTTAACATAATAGTCTAGACCGCTAATTTTTTTTAGGAATCCATTAAAAAAATTCAAAAAATAGAGTGCATTTTTTATATTAAAAATAGATTTAGTACCAAAAAATTCTTAGAATACTCAAAATAATACTAAATTTTAAAAACTGTAACCTAAATTTTCAAAAAAATTATAGAAATTTTTTATAATCTTATCCCAATTTCTAAAATAATCTGTAAGATTTTTTTAGTACTTTAGACTACAGCTAGCTCAACATGTGAGTTTTTTTTAGACTACAGCTGGCTAGCTCAACAGTGCAAATTTTGGGATCAATCTCATAGGCTTCTTACAACTATAGATACCTAATCACATACCCTCTTTTCGAAATTTCAGTCTACGGTACTCTTCATTGCTTCCGTTATATTGGTGTGACATCTTAATTTTCTAATATTTCAGAGTTTCAGTGCATAATCAAATTATATCTCCAAAAGCAAATCTTCTTATTGAGAGTCAAGTATTAATGCATTCAAATAAAATGAAACGATGGATAGGATTTAATAAAATTACATTTTATTGGGTGACTTTATTATGATGATTAATTATGGAAATTTGGATAGGATTCTTCAATATTATTTTTGTTTGGTCATTCTATTATGAAGATTAATTATGGAAAAAAAATACTTTAAATTTTTTTTTTTTCAAAACATTATTAATTTAAATTATATATAATTAAATTATTTTATTTTAAAAGTTATTAAATTTTTTGAATTATTTAAAAACTTGAATATATATATATATATATATATATATATATATATATATATATATATATATATATATATATTAAAATTAATATTAATTTAAAAAAAATATTAATACCTCAAAATTTTCCACATCTGATTATATTAATACTTCATTTAATATGATTTTATTATTTAAAATTTCTTCTAATCGATATATATTGAATCATCATTAAATTATGATTCAATAGTTACTCTTTTGAATTAAGGCTGAGTGTCATTTACCTCATTTCAAATTTCTTAAATTTTTTTAAGAAAGTTGCTTTTCTTATGGAAATATGTTTGAAAATATACTTGTCACGATAACATAAGGATTACAAGTTTCTTATGGTGAAATTTGGATTATTTTCTCAATCTAAAGTTATGGACTTGGTATAAATTTTGTCTTTTTCCTAGCTTCTTAATTTCACAGTAATCTTATTTTTGAATACAAATCTTATTTATTATTATTAAACTAACATTATTCTAATATTAGAATATGGTGCATTATTATAGCTATAATTATTAACTATTTTCTCATCAATTATAATAATTTGTAACAAAATGCTTATAATTATCTTAGTTTGTAGGAAATCAGTACCACATTATAGTAACCACATTATATACATGTATATAGAAAATGAAGATGGATATGTCACATAGACGGTGTTGTCACTTTAATACATTTAAATATGTAACAAATGCTATGAATTATCTAGATAGAGAAGTCAAAATATGTATCTGATCTACAAATGGTTATTTAAAATATGAATATGTATAATAATCATAGTAAAAATACCACTTACCTAAATAAAACTTACAATAAATATGTTAATACACCTCCATCCACCCCTCCCTCTGGCATGCACTTATGCAAATGGAGAATATAATAATTATTCAAAAAATGAGTTTCAACATGAAAACCTAATTAGGTATTCATGTATAATTAAGAAATCAGCATGAAAGATGACTGACCTATGAGACCAATCCATCTTGCTAGAGTGATTGAATAATTACTAGTTGGACATTGCAATTGCTAAGTTGATCTAGCAAGTGGTGCTATATACAAGGCTCTCATTGTGTGTGTGTTTGGGTACCAGTTGGGCATTCCAATTTCTAAGTTGAACTAGGAAGTGTTGATATATGCAATGCTTGATATGTGTCTGTGTGTGTGTATGGAACATAAAAAATCGCCAAGAAATAATGGAAAAACATCCCACAATAATTTCGACCCTGGTGGATGTACATGATGGCATTGGATATTCCTTATAATGGAAAAAGAAGGGAAGAAAGATATATAGATGATAATGAGATAGGAGTTTGATACCTAACCAAGGAAGGGAAATTTTAAGGATCCATACTTATCTTAGCGTATAGAAATCTTTGAAAATATTATTAATTCTAAAACGTCCAACCATAAAGAATTTGGCAACATTTTGCAAAATATTAAAATTTCTAAGTATTTTATATCTCTTACACAAAATTTTAGTTATTTTCAGAGTAAAGAGATTGATGAAACATCTTTCTAGGAAAAAAAGGGAAAATTATCCCATGGGTAAAATTTATCCCCTAAAATTTTCCCTCACAATGAATGTTTTAAATTCACAAGCTCAATGAAATTTCAAGGCAAGATTATGTGAGGTCATATACCTTAGTCAGTCTAAAAATATACACATGAGTATCGCAAATCCATACTTCAAAAACACATCCAATTATCAGTACGAATATATGCAAAAAAAATGCCATCTTAGAAAACAATCCTCAATATGAAATGCCACAAAAAACATGTTAGATAAGGAACACATGTATAAGTGAGGAATTAAATGTAAAGGTCCTAACCTAGCCGAAAATTTTTAAACTATCTAGGAGTTATTAAATCAATTTATGCAACCATTAGATAATAGTGGATAGTTCTTAATGTAAATGGGTCCTCTTTTATATTCATTAGTGATGGTACCACAAGTAGTTATATTTTTTTTGTCAAAGATCTATTTCAATAGCCAAGATTCGATGGAATGTTGTGGCAAGTATTGTTATGGTGTGAATATTATTCTACATTCATCATATTAGTTTATAGATTTAAATTTTAGACTAGACAAAAGTATTGTTGTATTTGGAGCTTTGATTAGTGAAAGTAAACCCACCTTAAGAGGCAAGTGAATAATGTTTTCTTTTGTCTAGTTATCATAATACAATAGAATATTTTACATATTTCATCACATTTGTCTCTTGTATATAGTTTTAACTGTTTACAATCTATATAGCCCTAGTTTGTGTTTCAAACCTAATGGTTAAGGAATATTACAGGTGGTATGAAAGCTCTTTCCTAAGCTAGAACCCCTCTAGATTTTAGTATTTTTTTGGGGCTAGAGATGTGCTCTTAAATATATATAACTAGCAAAAAGATCTTTTTTTTTATGTGTAAACCTATGGTTAAGAATACATGTAGTAATTACAATTTATGTCAGCTTGTTGGAAATCCATGCAACCTTTGTTAGGTACCAGTTTAAGTGATGCATCAACATATAACACATGTAAACTAAATTGTATTCCATGTACCCTAAGGTATATCAAAATCCATTTAAAAAATCATGAAACCACCTTACATAAACATGCGTTTTCCTATTGCGATAGTACACTAAGAAAAACACACGAGGAGATCATTCTCATGCACAGATAATTTAGGTAGTATACCAGATAGCTATAGCACTTGATACTCCCTTGGCATTATGACCCTAAAATCCTAGCCTATGTACTCCACCAATGAAATCTATAAATATTTGAATTTAGAAGGAATTTTGGAATATTCCATTATAGTAAAAATCAATTAGGAATAATATCATCACTAATGCTA
>JAXQQM020080297.1:0-17420 GCA_034641835.2 Pinus albicaulis | reverse complement strand
TAAATATGCTAAATATTTCTGAGATTGACTTGGTCATTTTAATTTTAAATTTTCTTTGTTACCTCACTTTGTTGAGATGATAAATACTTTAGGAATATTGCTTCTGTGATCCATAAATTGTGAAAAAATCTTTCGGTAAAAATCACATCCAAATAAATTTGGTCGACGCGTTTCGAACCAGCCAGTGTGGTTCGTCATCAGGACTTGATGAAAAATCTGATCAGGAAACCCAATTAAATAGAAACGAGAAGCTCCAACTAGCCGTTGAAAGATAACGGCTAGTTTGACTTAATCAAAGTCATACAAATAAATAAATAAATAAATAAATAAATAAAAAAATATATATATATATATATCGATAATAATAATAATAATAAAAAAAAAATTAAAAATTAAAAAATTAAAAATAAAATAATAAATTAAAAAATTAAAAATAAAATAAATAAATAAATAAAATAAAAATAAAATAAAATAAAATAAAATAATAAATAAATAAATTACAAAATAAAATAAATTAAATTAAATTAATTAATTAAAAAATAAATAAATAAATAAATAAATAAAAATAAATAAAATAAATAAAAATAAATAAATAATAATACTAATACTAATACTAATAATATAAAAATGATTAAAGATTATAATAAGAAATAATATGAATATTATTTAATTTTAATTTTTCTATAAGATTAAAAATATAGGATTATTTCTATTAATAGAATAATAGTTAAAATATTTATTTTATCTAATATTATTTAAAAACAAAAAGGATTAAAGGATACTATAATCTAAAAAATAATAATAATAATAAATAAATAAATAATAATAATAATAGTAATAATTTAATTTCTAACCATTTTTATTTTATTTGATTTTATTAATTGAAATAGATTTATTCATTTTATTAATATTTATTATTATTATTATTATTATTATTTATTTATTATTTTTATTTTTATTTTTATAAAAAAGAAAAAAAATTAAATAAAATAAAATAAAATAAAAAATTAAGAATGAAGAGCAGGAATCCAACACCTGCTAACCATCCACCCATCGTCCATGTTGAGGTTAAGAGGCCTCTTTTCGATTTCCAAGGCTTCTCGCAACTTGCGGTGGTCGAAGTGGTTGATCTTCGCAATCACCTTAGCATCTTCAATGCAAATGTGATGATTAGTCTTCTCAACATGCTCTGCTAGGGTCGAGGAGCACGATCTGTTATGCTTAATGTCAGCGACATGCTCATGAATTCTCTGATTAATAGACCGGCCTGTTTCACCAATGTAAGGTGTCCCACAAGAGCATGGAATCAAGTACACACCCTTACCATCCTTAGGGAAAATCAGGTCTTTAACAGATCTAAGGGAACTTCGAATGGTGCGGTAGGGTTTAAACGTAGAGGAAACATTAAACTTTTTTAGGATCCTAGCGATTCTATCCGTAGTACCTTGGATAAACGGAAGGTGAACTCCAGATAATCGTTCGCAAGGATCTTTCTTAACTCTAGGACCCCTTTCCGCTTTTTGAAAAGCTTTAAGGCAGTGACTTATACTATAACCATTTTTATTAAAAACTTTAAGGAGATGAGCCTTTTCACCTTCAAAATGGTTAACATCAGAGATTCTAAAGGCTTTGGTAGCTAAGGTGTTGAGAACCCCGAGTTTGTGATATTGAATATGGGATAAGGGATTTACCTGATACTACCAAAGACATTATCAGGCAGGATTGTGCCATGATCCTTAGAAAAGCTAAGCCGCCTAAGAACAACATCAGCAAACTAGAGTTTGAGGCTCTCAAATCTTTAAACAGCAACCCTAACATTGTGGTTCTTAAAGCTGATAAGGGAGGTGCTACGGTCATTTTAAACAAAGAAGATTATCATAATAAGATGTTAGATCACCTTCTTAACAGTGGGAGTTATAAGAAGCTTGATAAAAATCCTCTAAAAAAAGTTTCAAAAGTAGTTGCTTTGGCTATAAAATCGAGTAGATCTGTTTGTTCTTTGAGCAAAAAGCTGATTGAGAGTAACCCTCTCACTCCAAGGATTTATGGTCTTCCTAAGATTCATAAGGATGGAGTCCCACTCCGCCCTATTGTTAACACCATAGGAGGTCCAACTTATCTGCTCGCTAAATTTCTAGCCAATACACTGAAACCGCTTGTAGGTCAGACCTCTTCCTTTGTTAAAGACTCTTGGTCTTTTATTAATGATTTGAAAGACTTGAAGTTAGACAGTGATGATAGGTTTGTTAGTTTTGATGTTGTTTCCTTATACACTAGCATACCCATTAGGGAGGCTATTGATGTTATTTCTCGTGTCACTGATCCTGATACGGCTCATCTTGTTGAAATTTGTCTAACCTCGACTTTCTTTAGTTTTGAGGGTGAATTCTTTGAACAAACTTGTGGTGTGGCCATGGGTTCCCCCCTTTCTCCCGTGGTAGCTAATCTGTTCATGGAAGACTTTGAATCTAGAGCCCTTTCCTCTTCTCTTTTCCAACCTAAGCTTTGGAAAAGGTTTGTCGATGACACTTGTGTTGTGTGGCCTCATGGTAAGGAGAAATTGGCCCTTTTTTTCCAGCATCTTAATGATCAATCTGACTTCATTAAGTTCACCATGGAATTTGAAGATGAAGGTAGCTTGCCTTTTCTTGATGTCCTCCTTTCTAGGAATGAAGATGGTTCTTTTTCTCATCAAGTTTATAGAAAGAAGACGCACACTGAGCAGTATTTACATGCTAGTTCTCACCATTTCCCTGCTCAGAAACTTGGGGTTCTCAACACCTTAGCTACCAGAGCCTTTAGAATCTCTGATGTAAACCATTTTGAAGGTGAAAAGGCTCATCTCCTTAAGGTTTTTAATAAAAATGGTTATGGTATAAATCACTGCCTTAAAGCTTTTCAAAAAGCTGAAAGGGGTCCTAGAGTTAAGAAAGATCCTTGCGATCGGTTATCTGGGGTTCACCTGCCATTTATCCAAGGTACTACGGATAAGATCGCTAGGATCCTAAAGAAGTTTAATGTTTCCTCAACATTTAAACCCTACCGCACCATTCGCAGTTCCCTTAGGTCTGTTAAAGACCCGATTTGCCCTAAGGATGGTAAGGGGGTGTACTTGATTCCATGCTCTTGTGGGACACCTTATATTGGTGAAACAGGTCGGTCTATTAATCAAAGAATTCAGGAGCATGTCGCTGACCTTAAGCATAATAGATCGCGCTCCTCGGCCTTAGCAGAGCATGTTCAGAAGACTAATCATCACATTTGCATTGAAGATGCTAAGGTGATTGTGAAGATTGACCATTTCCACCACCGCAAGTTGCGAGAAGCCTTGGAAATCGAAAAGAGGCCTCTTAACCTCAACAGGGACGATGGGTGGATGGTTAGCAGGTGTTGGATTCCTGCTCTTCATTCTTAATTTTTTTTTTTTTTTAATAAAAATAAAAATAAAATTAAAAAATAATATAAATAATAATAATAATAATAATAAATATTAATAAAATGAATAAATCTATTTCAATTAATAAAATCAAATAAAATAAAAATGGTTAGAAATTAAATTATTACTATTATTATTATTATTATTATTTTTTAGATTATAGTATCCTTTAATCCTTTTTGTTTTTAAATAATATTAGATAAAATAAATATTTTAACTATTATTCTATTTATAGAAATAATTCTATATTTTTAATCTTATAGAAAAATTAAAATTAAATAATATTCATATTATTTCTTATTATAATCTTTAATCATTTTTATATTATTATTATTATTATTAGTATTATTATTTATTTTTATTTATTTTATTTATTTTTATTTATTTATTTATTTATTTTTTTAATTAATTAATTTAATTTAATTTATTTTATTTTTTAATTAATTAATTTATTATTTTATTTTATTTATTTATTTATTTTATTTTTTAATTTATTAATTAATTAATTAATTAATTAATTTATTATTATTATTATTATTATTATTATATATATATATTTTATTTTATTTATTTATTTATTTATTTTTTGTATGACTTTGATTTAGTCAAACTAGCTGTTATCTTTCAACGGTTAGTTGGAGCTTCTAGTTTCTATTTAATTGGGTTTCCTGATCTCAACGATCAGATCTGATGATGAACCACCCCAGTTGGTTCGCTTAGTCCGATCAAGTCTGGAATTTGGATAATCAATTACACCTACCGAAGATTTTTTCATGATAAATCACGTTAATAAATTTAATGATGAAAAATGATGAAATAATTTTTTTGAATGCAAAGTGACAATAATAATGTTGAAAGATATAAAATGTGAATAATAAGAATGTACTCATGTTACAAATAGTCTTCATTGTGATCAATCTCAAAATATTCTCTTCTACTATTCTTATTGTCACCCTTGTATCAATAACGTTTTGTGCTTACACTAAAATCAATGCATATTGTTAATCCAATCACTTTAAAATTAATGTAGCATCATATATCCAATTAAATCAAATCAGAAATCAACATCTACATTGAAATCAATGCATTTAATGCAAGAAATGAAATAAGATTAGAAAATAACTTCTACATGAAATCAATGCATTTTGTGCAAACAATGAAATAGGACTATAAATCATCTACATTGAAATCAATGCATCTAGTGCAAGCAATAAAATATAATTATAAATCAACATATACATTGAAATCAACACATCGAGTGTAAGCAATCAAATAGTATTGGAAATCGCCACCTATACTGAAATCAATGCATTTAATGCAAATAATCAAATAAGATTAGAAAATAACCTGAAATCAATGCATTTAGTGTAAATAATCAAATAAGATTATAAATCATCTACATTGAAATCAATGCATCTAGTGCAAGCAATCAAATATAATTATAAACCAACATCTACATTGAAATAAACACATCCAGTGCAAGCAATCAAATAGTATTAGAAATCACCACCTACATTGAAATCAATGCATCTAGTGCAAGTAATGAAATATCATTAGAAATAGATATCTACACTAAAATCAATGAATATAGTGCAAATAATCAAATAGGATTAGAAATCACCATCTCCACTTAAATCAATCCATCTAGTGCAAGAAATATTCTTCCCTCTCTCCCCCCTCCATCCATATCTATATCCCCCTCCATCCATATCTATATCCCCCTCCATCTCTTCTTTTTTGTCTTTCTATCTCACCCCCCTGAACACACATGCTTTTGCACTCCATATCTATCAATCTCTTTGTCACTCCCTCCCTCTCCCCATCTCCCTCTTCTTCCCTCTCCTCACCTTCCATCTATATCTATATATCCCCCTTCTCTCCCTCTCCCCCGCTAATATCTCTCTTTCCTCCTTCTATCCTCTCTCCCTCTCTCTCCATCTTCCTTATTGCTCACTCTCTCTCTCTCTCTCTCCACCTTTATCTCTCTATGTATTTCTTCTTACCTCCCTCTCTCTCCCCCAAGTCCATCTCTCTTTCCCTCCCTCTCTCTACTCTCTCACGTCCTCTCTCTTCCTCTCTCTTCCCCATCTCTCTCTCTCTCTCCACCCCTCTCTCCCTCCAACTACATTACTATATCCCTCCCTCTCTGATTCTCTCCCCCATTGTCTCCATACATCATATTTTGTCTCTTTATCTCACCCCTAAACATACACACTCTCTATCCATCTCTCCCTTACCACTACCTCTCTCTCTCACCACTTCTCTCTCTCTCTATATATATATTTCTTCTTCCCTCCCTCTCTCCCCCTCCAAATTCATCTCTCTATCCCTCCCTCTCTCATGTCCTCTCTCTGGTCCTTCCTATCTCTCCCTTTCTCTCTTACTTCCCTCTCTCTTCTGCTATCTCTCTCTCCCTTTATCTCTTACCCCCCTCTCTCTTCCTCCATCACTGTCTCCTCTAATCCTATCAATATCTCCCTCCCCCTCTCCTTCTCTCTCTCCCCCCTCCATATTTGTGTCTCCCTCTCTCGCTCTTCATTCCTCCTCTCCCCTTTCCTTTAGTTTATCTCCATCTCTCCCTTGTCAATCTCCCTCTATCTCCACCTCTATCACTCTATATCTTTGTTCTTCCCTCCCATATATATCTAGAGTTAATATATATCATGATACATTTATATATATTATAATACAATAAATTTAATACTGTATTAATCGAAAGTTATTAAATTTAATAATATTAATATTATAATATATTTATATGAGTATTAGATTTAATAATAATAATAATATTAATCTTTTAATATTATATTAGGGTTAATAATGTTTTTTTTGCATGGTATTAATAATAATTTAGCCCATGGTATTTGGACAATAGACTTCACCTAAATAAAACCTATTTTTTGAGTGTTCGAAAATATAAAGCGGATTATGGAGTAAATATGAAAAGAGGTTTTATTTACTTACCATACCTCTGGTTTATTTATATTTTTATTTATTTACGATACGTCTTTTATTTACTATGGTATTTTGCCCATAGGCTTGTTATATAATTAGATTTTTATTTATAATCATATTTGATATATTTTTATTTATTTACCTTACCTCTTTATACCTCTTTTATATTTATTTATTTACCATGCCTTTTAAATATAACAACATTTATGGAGTAAATATAAAAAGAAGTTTTTATTTATTTACGATACATCTAGTTTATATATATGTTTATTTATTTACCATAGCTTTGGAGTACCTACAAAAATAGGTTTTATTTATTTACCAGACCTCTCGTTTATTTAGATTTTTATTTATTTAAATTTTGAAATATTTCAATTTTGATGAGGAAATATTTATATCCATAGAATATTGGTTTTATTTTTAAAGATTCATTTTAAAAATATTTAATTAAAAGAAATATTAAAATATTTGGGATTTTGATTGTTTGTGTTGAATTAACTATTTTCCTTTGATTTAGGAAATGGTATTGACTTTAGTAAAGAGTAAAGATGTTTAAAATTTGACTTAATTTGGAAATTCAATGTGGTAATTTTTTTTTTTGTTGAAGGTAAATTTATGATCCATGCAAATTCACGTATATAATAAAGAAATTATTAAAGAGACAATAAATTGTTAATAATGAACAATTTAACTAAAGAGACAAACCATATTTTCCAAGATTGTTTGATTGCACATCAATCACATCAATCATGGATACAAAAGAATTAGTTACAAAAGATTATAAAAATTAAAATGTAACTTTGTGATTTTTTTTTTGCAACTCAACCCATGAAAATCATTATACTAAACTTGATCTCACAAAAATTACAATCCAATTTATAAAACCATTTACAAGTGCAGCAACACTAATTTATACACGTTTGAATTATTTATGCCTATTAATTGACATTAAACATTATCATTGAAGATAATTGAACCCTTTAATCTTAAAATACATATTTCGATATGTTTAAATTATTGAATGTTTTAAATGAATCCTACCAATTTCCTTTACACATTTTAATGGAAGGTAATTGACCCTTCCAAGCCTAAAATCAGGTTGACTAGAATGTACATTAATTGAGTCCAAATGATATAGAGTATAGAATATGGATAAACCTACTCAACTTAATCCCATGATTACATGGAATTTTCATTCTTATGAATTGTAATACTTTGTTGATTTTAGTTATTAGTGAGGTGATATGCTAACACAAAGAATCGAATTTACCTTATTAATAACGGAGGAATGAATGAAGTCCACTAGTAGAGTTGGTTAATAGTAAGGCAAATATTAATATGGAATCGAAATCATCACAGATTAGTATTAATAGTGCATATTGGTACATTGGAGACCAAGTTCAAGTTTTGGTACAATGAAGTGAACATAAAAAAATAATAAAAGCTTAAAAAAAAATATAACCATTGATTGGCTATAGTCACACTATTAAGGCAAGTTATACACTTAGAAGGATTTTAAGCATACCAGAATTATTATGTTACATAAATTTCTCAATGCCCAAGTAACAATTGTCCCCCATGGTGTTGAAAGTAGACTTGAGAGTCTCAATTTTTTTTGGTTGATCATTCAATAATTAAGAAAACTACTTTGGCTGCATTGTATAAATTAACCTTTTTTTACCAATGGTAGAAATTAACTTGTTTTTACCATTATGATTGAGTTTTGTAGCCTTGTAATATGTGACATCATCGTGTCAATAGCATAAATCGAAGATTTTGTCATGCTAAAATTTTGTGTTAATGTCAAATAGAGGTTTAAGTCTATAATACATTATTCAAGAAATGGAACAATATATGGTTATAAGAGCCGAAAATTAAAATATAAATGTATCGTGAGATATAGTAGCAAGTTAAATCAAGTTAAATTGATGGCATTATCATCATAATGTTTAATAATAATAAAGATAGAGTAAAAATATTATTTTTATTTAATAATAAAAATATAATTTAATGTTAAATTTATATAAATAAAATAAAATAATTATATTCAAAACAATGTTTGTAAAATAAATGTAAAAATTAAAAGTTCCAGATACCAACAACAGTATATACTTCTTGTCCAACAAAAACTCTTTTTATTAGAGAGAGGAAATGATACAAAATAATGCAATAATCCGAGTTGCAAACTACCTTTTAGCTGTCAAAATCCTGTGTTCCAGCAATTTAAAGAAATCATCCCATCAAAACTTTGATAGAATTTTTGGGTAACTCAGTTAGAAAAAGCAACTCAGTTAGATTCGGAAATGGATAAAACCCCTGTTCCATACAGAAATGGATAAAAACCCCTGTTCAAATATATTTCACTCGGTACAATTCTCTTTTATTTAAAACCATGTGTCTATCGTGATTAATTTATAGCCATGTATTTGTTGAAAGCCGTAGCGCTGTTATTTTCATGTGGATGTTCGTTGGTCCGTACCCGCAAAATTATTTTTCCAACTTTACAATTTGCGAAGGTTCTTGCAAATGGGGAGCCCGTTGTGAATGACCGAGTGTCATTGCGGCTGCAAGGATAAGATGAATGAACGTGTTTAAGATCAGTGGCTGGGGCTCTCTGGCTTAGTTGGATTTTATGTACAAATTAGTCATGATGGTCTACATCGCTTTCAGACAATAGGGTCACTTTATTATATGGAGTAGTCTTTAATGTGATGTTTTCGAATTTTTGGTGTTTGAATTGGTGAAGAAAATTGAGATAAAATTTTGATTATTTTTTCCATAGGAAAAAATCGAACTTTCTATTAGAAATAGATAGTCTCAAAGCATATGCAGAGCATTTCAGTACAGTTCCATTCTCCTTCTTTCAAAGAGGAATGGTGAAACATCTGCTTTGCAAACCCTGTGGTGATGCCAAGCAACCAGTATAAAGCAAAAATCCTCTCAAGAACCAATGCATCTCCTTTTATTCATCATCCCCCGGATATGAAACCGAAACAGAGATGAGAACAAAAGGATTTTGGATGAAAAGGCGAAGCCCAAGGCCTCCTTTTATCAAAAAGAGGGACTGGTAGTAGAAACTATCCGAGTCCCCAATCAGCAGTTTTTATCAAAAATGGGACCCACAACCTCTTTACATAAGGAAAATAGTTCTGAGCCCATAGAAGTAGCAGTTTAGAGTTTTAAGAGCAAATATGTACATAAAATAAATAAAAACAGCAGAGTTTAAACAAAGACCGGCTGTTCCCAAGCATGAACAACCCCATTCACCAACTCAGTTACTGTCGAGGACCCCAAATCTTGCGGAGAACCTTCTTTATATAATCGATCTACTTCCTGGTTCCTTCCCCTGTAAATGTGACAAACAGTGATCTCAGTGAAGAAACATTTGAGTCGATGAATCTCTTTAAGCAAAGGTAACAAAATATAATTTCTGCACTGCTGAGTCCCATTAAACCAATTCACAACATTCCTAGAATCACCAAAAATTTGAATCTGCCTCAATTTTTTCGAAATCAACCAGCAAAGAAGAAAATGGAGGGCTTTAAGTTCAGCAAAATTGTTTGACCCTTGCCCAAGGCCCACCGAAGCACGAAGGGATATTGCATGAGAGAGGTGAATAACTAAACCAGCGCCGCATGAGCCATTTAACTCAGAGGCCCCATCAAAAAAGGCCCATGGAATTGTTTCATTGATTGCTTCAGGCTGAATGTTTCGAGGGGGACCTGGTCCTGGAGGAGAAGGGATGCTGTCGTAGATGGCAGCTCCTTCTGCTGCCAATCTGACAATAGGAAAATACTGCTCATTAAAAATAGCCCTGTTACGAGCAATCCAGGTTCCCCATGCTATGAGAAGAGGGATTGATCTGTCGTTATCATTTGGAACCTCCTGCCACCACTCGTTCCAAGCTTGAAGAAAATCATCACCGTGCCAGCTAAAAGGAATATTGATCAACCTTAAAGTTTCTACCCAGAGGCTGGAATTAAAAGGGCACTGGAGAAAGAGGTGGAGAGTGGTTTCTTCAGTTGACTTGTAGAGGGGACACCAGCTCGGTCCCAATTTTCCCCTCTTTTGAAGAAAATCCCACGTTGGCACCTTTTTCTAAAGGATGCACCAAAAGAAAAGTCTGGTCTTGGCTGAGCATTTCAGCTTCCAGATAGGTTTATACCACTAGCTCGAGGCCTCCCTCCCCACCTGGGACATCAGCCATTTATAACCCGATTTTGGAGAGTAAGAACCTGTCTGCGCATGAACCCAGCGTAGTTCATCTCTTGAATCCGAAATCTGGACAAAAGAAAAGAGTAAGGCTGAGACATATCGGTTCCATTCTTCCAACCACCTATCATCCAAATGCAGTTCCATGCCTGAGAGCCAACCTTGTTTCACAAGGGAGGTTGATCTAGGTTCAGCTACCTGGTTCAAGGTATAAAAACCTCTTTCATTAAGAAAATCTACCAGAGCCGGAGAAAGAGATAAACTGTCAAAACAACCAACCCATGGATCGCAACCTAGTCGGACTTGAGTGCCATCTCCTACACTCCATGCCAAACCTTGCTCAATTGTCTTAACCGATGCCACAACAGCTTTCAAAACAACAAAATCATTTTTTGAGGACTTGACAGGAGAGCGAATCCAATCCAGAACAGAAACTTGGTTAATGTATTTCCTTTTGATGACCGAAACCCAAAGAGAATTTGAAGAGATCAAATTCCAGGCAAGCTTAGCTGCAAGGGATTTAGCAAAGGAAGACAGATTTTTAATCCCCCAACCTCCCCATTCATTGGGTCTAGTGATTTTGTCCCAAGCGACCCATGGGGTGACATGTTCCAATTTTGACCCTGCCCAAAGGAATTTACTGCACAATTTATCGATGGAGGCCAAGATGCCTTTCGGGACCCAAGAGAGGCTGGCCCAATAAACCGGAATAGCCATCATCACTGACTTAATTAGGACCAGTCTACCTGCCCTTGAGAGCCACCTGAAGCTCCAATGATTAAGCCTTTTTTATATTTTTGCAAGCAGCCACTTCTAGTCACGAATTCGATAATTGTCAGGCTTGAGAAAAAATCCCAAATACTTAAAGTTGTACTGAATGGATTTGACTTCAAAATTCAAAAAACTTCTAACTCTTCCAATTTCTTCAGCAGAAATACCATAGGGAGTGAGATTTTATTTTTGTTCATTGATTTGGAGACCTATAGCTTTTAGAAATAGGTCCAAAAGATTTTTTAAGACACGACAATCCTCCAAACTCCCATTAATAAACAACAAAATGTCGTCCACGAAGAGGAGATGGGTAATCCAAAGATTTTGCGCCACTTCAATTCCTTTAAGATTTCCCTGCCTTTTAGCTTTATGTATCATTAATCTTAACCCTTCTGCTACTAGGAGGAACAGAAGTGGCGATAGAGGAAAACCGTGCCTGAGGCCGTGTTCAAGGTTGATAAAAGAGGTTGCAGCACCATTTATCAATAAGGCGATAGCAGTAGAGGTTACACAGCTCATAATCGATCTAATAAAATCAAATCTAAAACCAAGGTGAGTGAGAAAAAGGCGCAGATACATCCAGCTAAATCTATCATAAGCTTTAGACAAATCAACTTTTATAATAACCCCTTTTCTTCCACTTCTCTTTAGACTGTGAAGGGTTTCTTAAGCAACACCTACAACTTCATGGATTTGTCTACCATTCAGGAACCCAAATTGTTCAGGGGAAACGTGACTGGAAAAGAAAGGCTTTATCCTAGAAGCTATGACTTTAGTAATTACTCTGTAAACACAAGTGCATAGAGAAATGTGATGGAAGTCAGCAAAAGAGTTAGGCTGATCAGATTTTTGGATCAAGACGAGGAAGGTGGAGTTGAAAGGATTCTTCTACTACAGCTACCAGGTCATCACCTAGAACATTAAAAAAGTGCTGGAAAAATTCAATAGTCCATCCATCTGGACCTGGAATTTTGTCCTTTTGCATTCCTTTGAGTATGTCCTCTACTTCCTGTTTCGAAACAGGAGCCATGATAGCCTCGTTTCCTTCTTCATCAATGAAACTAGGAAAGAACTGGGCTACTCTGATAACTTCTGCTATGGAAACTTCTGCCGGGGCTTTGAATAGGGATTTGAAATAACGAATTCCCAAGGAAGCCAGATCCTCAAAGGAATATGCCTGTTCACCATTTTCCTTAGGAATTTCCCAAATTGTGTTTCCAATCTTCCGACCTTTTGCATAGTTTTGAAAAAATTTGGTATTCTCGTCTCCCGCTTGAAGCCAAATTGCTCTGCTTTTCAAGCACCATCTATCTTCCCTGATCTAAAGAATGCTTCTCCTGGTGGCCTCCAGCTCCTTAATTATTTCCCTCGATTCAGCACAAGCATATCCACCCCTTTCACGATCTTCCATCAAAGCAAGCTTTGAGTTGACCTTCTTAAGCTCCTCTTCTTCTTTCGCCCTTTTTTGGGCAACCCATGCTTTGGAAGTTGCTTTCATTTTCTTCAGGTTGTTCATAAAAAAAACACTCCAAGAAATTTCAGAGCTAAAGCTATCTTTATCCCATGTAGTTGTAAAGAGTTCATTGTACGAGTCATCCTTGAGCCAGGATGAGTTAAATATGAAGGGGATTCCTAGTTTTTTTCCATCACATTTAATTTCCAGGAGAATAGAAAAATGGTCTGAGACACCCCCTTCACCCACCCAATGTCGATAGATCATGAGTTTTTCCACCAAATCTTCGCACAACAAGAAACGATCAATCTTCTTACCCACCCAGTCATGCCCAATTCTTCTGTTTCTCCATGCAGGTCGCAACTTCAAGAGGGGAATATCCACCAAATGGGACAGGGCAAGATGGTTCCTGAAGAAGTCAGTTAGCGGGTTAGCTCTGGCCGAGACGCCCCAGGACTCCACTTCCCCCAGAGAAAAGCTCAAGTCTCCACCAATAATTAAGTTGGGGTGAGAGAGCCAAGAGGATCTGGAAACTGAGGTCCAGAACTACTCTCTCTCCACACAAGTCCCATAGATATTTAAGGAGAGAAAGGTAAGGTTGAGCTCACTGGAAAATAGCTCCAAGGCCAGACAATTCACAGATCCCCAGGAAGAAACATATTTAAGCTTCTTAGGGTTAAAACCATTAACCACACCCCCTGATCTCCCCATTGCATCTAGAGCATAAAAAGTCCAGTCAGGCAGTAGTTTGGAATGGAACTGATTACATCATCCCCTTTCCCCAGAGTTTCCTGAAGCAAGACAATATTCCGATTTTGAGAACGCACAAGTTCTTTAAAATATAGCTTTTTTGGTTAGCTAGCTAAGCCTCTGCAATTAAAGAAAGGAAAATCATGGCACACCTTCAGCGGGTGGTTGCTCTGCTCTAAGCACCCCGGTAAGAGACATATATTTACCATCAGCAATATCCACGATAGCTTTCGATTGAGCTTTGGAGAGATTTGATTTTCTGCCTCTCATTTTCCTGTCCCCCATCACTATAGGATTCGGAGCAAAACCACCTACAGCCAGACCATTCCCAACCCTGTTTGCCCGAGGTCTGAGGTTATAAGGAAGAGGGTCAGAAGAAGAGGTCTGAGAGCTAGGGGGTAGTGGAACACGAACAACTTGGGAGGATGAAAGATCAGGAGGGTCAGGAACATAAAGGATTACACTATCAAAGGATGATAGAGAAATATTCAAAGCCGAGAGGTCATTTAAAACCTGCCTGGAGGGACCAAGCTCAGCAAAATCAGATAATGAAAAATAAGAAGAGGACTGTAAAGAAAGAGGTTCAAAGGAGGAAATACCCGCCTGAGACGCCCCAACTAGTTCAACAACTTTTAGGGGAACTAAGGAGTCTACCAGATCCTCAAGAGGGGAGGAGGGAGGTGTTGCTTCTGCCTCCTGGTCCTATGTCGCATTCATCTCAGAAAGAGGGGGAGCCTCCTGCACAATAGGACTGGGCACTGCTTCCTTGGGGGACTCATCCAGATCTGAGAGAATGACTTTCTCCATTCTGCACGACCTTTTCTACCTGCGATGACGGTGGTGACCAAGTGGACACTCCTTCGCCAAATGGCCATACTTATGGCATTTGTTGCACCGAAAGGGAAGGTGCTCATAGTCAAGAGACTGCAAGAACTCCAAGTCCCGGTAATAGAGAGTCATCGCATCCGCAAGACCTTCCCTAGGATTCAAACTCACCAGGATACGAGCCACACTCCAATCCCTGGTTTTAATATATGACTTATCAACTTCCAAAAAAGTTCCCAGAGTGTTGCTTATGGAGACAAAAATAGAGTCAGTCCAGAACTGCAGAGGAAGACCAGGGAGCTTGACCCATATCGGAGATTCTTCCATTTTTTTCTTTTGAGCATTGAACAGGGGAGTCCAACTTTTGAACAGAATGGGTCGCTTGCCAAAAAACCAGTTTCTTTCGAGAACCCAATATACTTGTTCTTTTCTGTCAAAAGTGATACAGAACCAGCCCCTTACGAGGATTGAAATGTCTATAGGCATGCCTAGAGTTTCTTTCCATATTGATTGAGCCCAGTCAGTGATATAATCTGCCGAATACTTCCATCCCCTTACTCTTCCAACAATCATAGTCTCAGACGCTTCCATGTCTTTCTCAATGCTGATGTCCACACCCAGCAGACATTTTGGTCTAACTTCTTTCTTCTTGATATGTTTTGATTTTTTCCGCTTCTCTCCCACATCTTTCTTGAAACCCTCCTCTTCTTCCATAGGATTGGAAATGGGAACATACGCCCCTATAGACTTGAGCAAAAGCTACCTGAGATCATCAAGGGATCTAGGAGGCACTACTTCCTTAGGTCCGGCTGGGCACAGGCCCCGGATGTAGCTTCGAATCGAGGGGCACACTCTTGATTTTTTGAGGCCGAAGATTTCAGAGGTAGTTCAACCACCTCATTTGAGGAAACCCTTGACTAATCACAGAGGGATAAAACCCCATCCTCATAGGAAGGGACAACTCGCCTTCATTCTGCACTGTTGGTGCTAGACCCTCAGCCGACACTAGAGGGACAGCCTTCGAAAGGACTTGATCAACCCCGGGAAAACACAACCCCACTGATACCTCATGAGGAGGTCTACCCAAGGGAGAAAATCCCATAGGGGGATCAACCCCAGGTAGATAGGGGCCCGGAAAAAGATGAAAACCACTATAACCCACAATATCTTCTAGGCCTCCTGTAGAAACAAAAGGAGTGTAGTTACCTTGAGGCGCCGACAGAGGCAAAGGCCGAACTGGAGTGATCGCCACTTTGAAACCTGCTTCCGAAATCTGAGGACATCCACTGTTCAGATAAAGTGGTC
Source organism: Pinus albicaulis (assembly GCA_034641835.2). Classification (NCBI taxonomy): domain Eukaryota; kingdom Viridiplantae; phylum Streptophyta; class Pinopsida; order Pinales; family Pinaceae; genus Pinus; species Pinus albicaulis. Next base: position 1,713 of record JAXQQM020080297.1, on the reverse strand, counting down.
CAAGAAGACGATGCCCACTCCAAGAACTAACAAGGGTTTTACCTAACAAACCAACACCCTGCGAAAAACCCCTCAGGGCTACCTTAGCTGCAAGATCGTGAGAGACAACCGAGTTGGGAAAAAATATCTCAAGGTTTTTCTCTGAGATTTCAATCCCCCAGCAGGTAAGAAGGTCTTCCGGAGAGGGTTATAGCTCCACTGAGACACTGTTGAAACCCATTGTAACCACCAATTAACCCTCTTAAGGTGACACCAAGAAAGCGAAAAAGCCGCTTAGCCACAGAAACTCTAGCTCCTAAACTCCATTGAGAGTAATAGAAAACACATAAGGGGAAGAAATCCATACCATAGTCAGGGTTAAACATCGTACGCCTGGCAAATCGATCGAGAGCCTAGAATGAGAGACAAGGAAGAGCGTTGGCAAATTCCTGCGTGAGACGACAGCAGCTCCCGTCACATCCATCGTGCCTCCCCTTAGTTTTTCCACCGCTACCAAAGATCTCCATAATGCTCTATTGAGAAAGAGTATGACAAAACTATAAAATTTTGATTTCTATTATAATTATAGTTTTTTTAATTATAAATATAGATTTAGTATTGTAAAAAAATATTTGATTGTGCAAGTTACTCATCAAATTTTTGTTTTCAATAAATTTTTGTCAGATTTTAAAGAAACTAAATAAGTAAAATCCAAAAAAAATCTTTAAAAAATCATACTAAAAACAACTTTTTATAATATCACTCTCCACCAAATCAATCTAAAAGTTTAATTCAAAATCCAATAGATAAATTCCCCAAAGATATTAGCTTTCTCCATTGTATATGAAACAGCCACGAAAGAAAACCTATAAAATGATATATACTTTATACACAACGTTTTTTTCTCTTTGGATAAAAAAAAAAAAGAGCTCAAATAAAGATGCGAACCTGGCACATGTAAATGCCATTTAACAATAAAATGTGAATAGGATTTTGATTGAAAAGAACAGACGAGGTATCACATTTCAGAAAATTTTCTCTCGAAAAAAAAAAAAGAGCTCAAATAAAGATGCGAACCTGGCACATGTAAATGCCATTTAACAATAAAATGTGAATAGGATTTTGATTGAAAAGAACAGACGAGGTATCACATTTCAGAAAATGGATAATGTATCTGCTGATTAAGAATTAAGGATTTTACGCGACAAAGAGGATGTTGATTTTTTTTTTTTAATTTAAATTTAATGATGATTTTTTCAATATATAAATGTATTTAAACATTTTTTTTAAAAAATAAGATATATTAAAATTATTATATTTTTGGTTTTTGGTGCTTTATTAATTTAGATCAATAAATTAAAAATAAGACAAGGTTATTATATAAAGAATTGGTTTAATTATTTGAAGTAAAAACTAGAGAGTCAAATTAAATATTATGGTTTAATGTAGTTTATCATGAAAATTATTGAATGTGGATTTATTTTAACTTTGGGATTTATTATGGGTTAAGATGGATCAAATATTTAGAGGTATATTTTTTTTTCAAATTTTGATCCCCTTCCAAGTGTGAAATATGTCATATATCAATTTCCTGTTGAAAATTAAAGGAATTATATGTCTTGTTGTAGATACTATGCAACACACTATTGAAATGTTTTAACCATTGATCATATGTACAAACTTTTCCTCAAATCTTGATTCCTCTTAGTTCAATAGATTTGAACTTAATAAGGA
>JAXQQM020066061.1:0-66967 GCA_034641835.2 Pinus albicaulis | reverse complement strand
CAGGATTCTTTGGATAATACTAATACACAATTGCAGCTTGAAAAAGCCTCCTCCCAGGCTAAGGATAATAGAATCAAAACTTTAGAGGAAATAATCATTGGTTTGGGTCATAATCCTAAAGATGTGAAAGGTATTGAAGCTTTGATCAAGAGAAAAGATGATGATATTGCACCTCTGAGAAAACAATTAAAGTTACCGGCCTCAAGACATCCACAGACTGCAGAAATCATCAAACAAAATTCTGAGGAAGAACTAATGGATTTGCTCTTAAATTGAATGAGCAACTTACTGCAACTGAAAAAGAGCTTTAGAATGCATTAAAAGATAAGCAGGCAAATATTCTAGTATCTACAGCAGGAGTAGTGACAGGTACAACAACAACAGGTCAGCCAGCAGAATTGTCACAGAGCAACACCGCAAATTTGAACACTGATGAATTAACAAAGTCAATGGAAGATATGAACATTCAGGCCATAGAGCTTCACAAAACAAAGGAACAATTGGCCACTCTAGAACATAAATATGATCTTTCAAAAATGAGTGTTGCTGATAAAACAAGAGAAGTGAACAAATTAGAAAAAACAGTCAAAGCATTGGAAAAGGATCTCACATCGGAGAAACCTTTAAAAGAAATAAATGATATTCTTTGGGATAATATCATTCAATCAATAAAGGATGTTTGGTCCTCAATTCAGATAATGGATGAACAGGATAACTTAGTTAAATTGGCTCTGGATGAGATTGAGAGATCAAGACAAGAGTTGGGAAATATGCCAGAAGAGGCCAATAGACTTATACATTTTTTGAATACTCGGACTAAGAATCAACTTGCAGAAATTGGTATTCAGGACAGGACCGGAACAATTCTGGAAATAAAGAGAGTTTTTACTAAAAGAACTCTGGTACATAATTTAGAACGAAGGTGCTCAGATATGCAAGACTGTTCCCACTCTGTAAACATGATTTCCTTATGTCTTTCTTCTATCCAAGGTATATTATCTTTTCTACCTTTTTCTGTATCTTGCCAAGTAAGAAATTCAGAAATCCTTTCATCGGCATCATCAATTTCTTGCCTGAGAGTAACTATGTCCTGTATTAAAGATGATGTGATATCATAAAATGGTTCTGATTGTGTCAATTTTAAACAAAAATTATTTAACTGTCGAGACAACAGTTTATTGGCTTCAAGAGCCTCCGCTTTGAATTCATTTAATTTGGGAAAATCTTTGAATTTATCTAAAGCTGCTTGAAATTTTTTTTCTTGCACAATCTTTGTGTTCTTTTCATCTTGTAACAAATTTTGTAGCTTTGAAATCTCTTGATTCAACTGTTGCTAATTGCTTAAAGCTTGTTCATCAACTTTCTTCTTTTCTGTGGCAAGCTACTCTTCTAGCTCTTTAAACCTGAGATTTTGATCTTGTAATTTTTGTTCTAATTGAGAAATCTTCTGTTGATTTACATTAGCTTGTTCTTCAAGTAAAGCTAGATGTAGATCTTTTTGGGTTATCAACTGAGAAACCTCTGCAGCTTTATCCATTATCGCAGCACTGTATGCTCCTGCATATTGGGACAACTTAGTGAGATCCTCAGATGGATTCACTTCAGCATTCTTATAAACAATATTCATGAACTCCTCCTGTGAAGCAGAAAACATGTCTTGATCGATCTTTCTTCACTTCCTCTGTTTTTTAACAACAGATTTATGTCTAGGACTGTAGAATATATCCAAGGGAGGAATTTCTTCAATATTCAATATAATCTGCCCTGTAGGATGTTCAGGAATGATTTCAACGTCCTGATCTTCTTTCTCTTTCTCTTTAGGATCATCCTGCAGTCCTAATTGGTGAGCGAATTGATTATACTGCTTCAACAATTGAGAGGAAACATTAAGATCAGTATTTTCTTCGGATTTGTCATCAATGATCATCTTTTCAGTACGTACAACAAGATCATTTCCTGTTACTTCTTTTTGTGTCTGTACAATGGGCTGGTCAGTAGATAACTGTGTAGTGGCCTTACTGGTAGATGTTTCTTCTGCTGTTTTGCTAGATTTATCTTCTATCTCTGCCTCTTGCATAGGAACTCTTAGTTGATCTAGAGGAATTTTCAACAATCTTTGCCTTCTGAATAACATAAATTTATTCATTTCTTCTTTCTGAAATTTGGACTTGGCCAAATTATAGACTTGAGAAAAATCATTCAATGAAACAAACAAATCATCAAACTCATCTGGTTCATGCTCGAATCGAGCAATCGAAATTGAAGAAGTAACATTAAAAGCTATGTTTTGAGGATCATACTGTCTCCCCGGTATTGTTGTGAATTTAAAATTCTTTATTTTGATGGCTTCCTTTTCTGCATGTTTAAAGTCATTCAAAGTAAAATGTCCACAATTGAATGGAAATGAAGGCCACATTCTTTTCTTACTATTGCTCAGAGATCTGGACATTCCTTCAACTGTCAATTGATAGGAGATTTCCTGGGCTAGAAGTTTATCTGGAACAAAAAGAGGGAGAACATGGGGTTCCACAATACTCCCGAAAATCCTGACATACGTGAATTTTTCTTCTCCAAACCAATCTCCTATTGAGGATAAGTCAGCTTTGGCTTTGTCGGAGAATCTAGGGGGAAAGCGATTGAAAATGGTTTGAAAGACTGGAATAAGGAAACCATGACATATTCTATACACATGATCTTTGAAATGAATTTTCCAAAGGAGTTTATGATATATATGAATCGGAGTGGGATCTTTAGCAGTCCATTTCCATCCTAACAAGGGAAACTCAGAATTGAAACAAAGGGCGTCTAGAATATAAGCACAGAAGAAAAAGGGAGTGGCATTTCCAGCGCTTTTATCTTGTCTGTATTCAAGTATCCTATTAGCTATCCTATCAGAAAGAATAACAACCCAGTCTATAATTTCGGAATTGACAACAGCTAGGATTAAAGGAACCACTTGTGTAGAAAACCTAGCAGAATTGTTATTGCCAAATAATCTACACATCATGGCAGCGTCATAGCAGTATGGGGGTAAAAGAGAATCTACTGAATACATACTGGATGATTCATTTTTGTGCTTTTCAGGATTTTTTCTCCATTCTTTGATAGGTTCAGATTGAACCTTATTACTGTCAGCAAACTCTTTGAAAAATTATTTGTTATAAACCTTTTGTGGATCAGGAAGATGATACATTGCTTTAATGTCTTCTACTTTAAATGATCCAAAAGATGCTCCAGAAGCCGAAATAAACATTCTATTCTTTATTTCCACATTATCGATGACCCATCGAATCACATCATAATAAGGCATGATCTTTGCTCTGGCTGCAATTCGATGTAGGAATGAATTTGCAAGTGTTCTATCAGTAACTTCATAGTTGTAATCTGAGTTATCTTCATCAGGAACTGATATTTTAGCTATTGTGACTTTAGGGTTTTCACTCTCCAATAGATTATAAACTCCTTCCCATGTCATTCTGCCGATCCCTTGACATGATGTATCCGTAACTAGTTTCAGCTTTGCTGGCTTTTCCTTTGAGACTGTAGGAATCTCAACAAACTTAGCGGCAATAGCAGTCTTGGTTCTTCTTGTTTTCTTCGACATTTTTGTGTCTGGTATTGTTTCCCTCTGTCTGAGAATGAAAGGGTTTGGTGCTCTTTGATTCTGCAGGACAATGAGCTCTTTAGTCGTGATAAACAAGCAAGCGAAAGGATCAAAAATTATAAACTCGCAATTCGTTAAGTTATTGATTCCGTATAACACTTAAATGCTTTCATTGAGTCACACTCACGTATTCAAAATGAAATTATAAACGAATATTTATTTGATTTGTTATTGAATGCTGAACGTACAATTGGAGATTTGGCGCTTGTGAAATATTATAAAATTACCTATTTTGAATTCTTCCAATGTGATGAATGTAGTATATTAAATATCAATCGCATCTGAAGTATTCAAATGGTACATAGGTATCACAATACAGATTTCTCCGATTGCCGATTGCGATTGCAAACTTCTCCGATTTTCGATTAGATGGTGGTATATCGCATCGAATTATTAATGGATTTCTCCAATTTCCGATTGCGATATGGTGGGGTCTACCATATAGAGATTCTTCTCATTTAAGCGAAACAAATGTTTATTTCCTTTTGAAAATTGTTTTATAATAAAGCGCGTCGCATCGGGGAATTTTCAATTGACCACAAAGAATTTATTAAAAGTGCTTCGATCATGTGATTGTGATTGATCGCATCACATCGGGGATATGTAAATGAATAAATTAAATCCTTTGCGATTGGTGATTTGCGATTGAACTAATCGCATCGGAGATTTTTGAACATGTATATAAACTTCTCTTAAAGATTTCTCCGATTTCCGATTGCGATTACTGTTCATGAGACCTTTTTCAAACTGATTTATTTTATATGATAAAGTCTTTTATTATTTGATCGGATCGAAATTTTTTTTGAATGTTGTATTTGTTTGTACACACTTGGTAACAAAGATATGCAATGAGTCTTTCAAAACAATGAATCTTTATTTCTAAGTCTTTTATTTTTATATGAAAAGAAAAAGGGACCCTATTTCTAAATGAATTTTATTCTAAAATTTAGAAAAAGGGAGGTTTGTTGTACAGTACAACATGGCCCAATAATCATAATTGTTCCCATTAAACTATGGTAGTTGGGGATTTTTCAAGCTTGTGCATGTTGCTGCTGTTGGTGTCCCGTGTTTTGATAGTTTGGCAAATCAAAAGACAAGGCAACATTAGAACCAATATTTAGAGTCCCAGGAACTAGTCCTCCTGTTCTCAGAGAGGGATCTCTCAAATGTTTGTTTTCAAAGGTCTATCTTGTGTGCTTAGAATATGGATTTTAGACTAGTTATTAAGTGCATGTGTTTGTTTGTTTGTTTGGTTGGATTGATACAACAGAACATGAAAGGTCTAGGAAAGATATATAGAATGGAGAAACATCTGGTTCATTGGGCAATGGAGTCATAAAGAGGTCATAACATACTCATCAATGGATATGGGATATCAGAGGGAAAATCTAACTTGGCCACAAGATCCTTTTGTTTTTGGAATGAGATGAACATTAATGATTTGGAAAGGGAGGTTTAATTCTCAACAAAGGGAATTCGAAAGCATAATTTGAACAATAAAGAGCTCTTTGATAGACAGGGCTAACCATAAATTATACAAATCACACCTTTAAGAAAATAATGATTTTAAAACAACTTTTAAAATGAAATCTAAGATTCGGGGAACACCCTATTTCCTCAAAGATTTATTTTAAAGGACTTAGAAACATAAAATATTTACTGATAAATACAGTCATAGAAGAGGGAACACCTAAAAAGATCTATGATCATAATTATAATGACCTTTAAGCCAACTGTTTAAGTGAGGACAAAGGGCAAGATCAAAAAAGACCTCTTTGATTCATTGTAAGCAAAGAAATTCAAAGGGAGACTTCAGTAACAGTTTTTAAGTGGCAGTAGACAAGCAGGGAGAACCATAAATCATGTTGAAACCAACTGTTCGAACTATTAAGGAAATAAAAAAGCATGAAGATTAAAGAGAGAGATTAAAGACTCTAAAATACTTCAGCAGAAGAAAACATGAAACAGTGAAGGATGAACAGGTCTAAGGTGCTTCCAAGAGTCATTTCTTAGCCTAAAAATTTCAACCTACTGTAGTAAGAAATTATGGAAGATAATGAAAACAGAGGAAAACATAAAACAGTTCAGAGTACTTCACCAACAGCCAAGCTCATGGATCCAATGATAGAGCCTTCTCAGGAGCAAGCATGCAACAACATCATCAAGGTTTCCAAGACTTCAGTTTCTTCTTCAACTTCAACGGACTATGTATTTATTTCAAAGAGTTTCAGTATTACAACTGGTGATCAAACAACAACCAACCAACCAACACCTCACTCATCTTCTGTAGAAGTATATATAGAAGAATGAGGAGGTGAGATCTAATAAAAGATATCCAATTACAATTAATACAGATTTTAATGACCTCTTGGCCTTTGAGGGGCTCAATGAAGAAACTTACATGGGTGTACTCTGTATTAAATGTTTTTACATGAATTTTAAGCTCGGTGGGAGCTTTTGTTGACCTTTTAGGCTCTGTGTGGCGTCGAAGTAACTCTGCGGATGTTTGTCATTAATTTGCCTGCATAATTTACCTTTTGGCTATGTTGTGAGGCAAATATCCGGTCCTGATCAATCAATTCAACCTCTGATTGAATGCTTTGAGGTACGGATGGCATTTCAGTAGTTGGGAGGAATCAATTTGCCTCAGATGTGGTGGTGGAGGCTTTCCTGTTGATGAAAACCCTTAAGATTTTATTTAAACTGTATTTAATTGGGGATAGGCCTTTGATAAACATTCTTAGCCGTCATCCTCGCAAATATGTCTTCCATCCTCTATCCTGGTTCATTTTGATCTTCGTCACTGAGATTCTCTGACTGTGCCCGATTCATGGTTTTTCTGATATACACGGCTGCGCAGGGTTATGTAGCATCAATGCTTCATGAACGATTGATGAAAATGTGGATTTAACACCTGTGAATGATTTCCCCCGGTGAATCAAAGGCGAGAGGATCGTCGCCCTTCGTTTCTGAATTTTCTTTAGAAATGGAAAATAAACCATTTAAACCCTGCAAAAACAAACAAGTATTATAAAATCCATGCATTTATAGGTTTATTGCTCTAGAAGGCATGTGGAGGTAGCGTGGCCGTTGGGTGGCATCATCCAACGGTCAGGATTGATCGGGAGAATGTGTTGGAAATGTTGTCATTGATGGCAAAGGAGATGAAAAAGGAGGAGCACCCGAAACATCATTCAAGAGGCAGACAGATAGAAAAAGAAAGGCAAAGCAGATAGCAAAGAGAGAAGCAAAGTGGCAGAGAGGTGGCAGAGGTAGAAGAGGGAGGCAGCAGTGAACTGAATCAGAAAGCTATTCAAGGTGCAAAGTAGTGAGGATAGTAGAAGAAGGCCATTTGATAGCAGATCTGGAGAGACAGAGTAATGAGGATAGAAAGGCCACTTTTTAATACAAAGGTTAGTTTCTAAGTTATGGACTATTAGTGGAAGTGTTAAAATCAGTTGAAGCTTGTCAATTGTACTCTGGAGCCATAGGGAAGAGCTGCAGAGGGTGGTCTACTAAAAATCCTTGGACAAAATTGTTAGAAAGACCATCTACTGAAGACCAGGCCGGAGATGAATGTAAGTGATTCCATATATATCTATATATATATATATATATATATATATATATATATATATATATATATATATATATATATATATATATATATATATATATATATATATATATATATATATATAAGAATTCATTCTTGAACCAGATGTGCATTGCCGGAACTAGTCCTGTGTGAATATACCTGAATTCAATAGATATATGGTAACCTCTGAAATAGGCTCTGAGATGAAACCCTGCAATTAAAGGAAGAATCGATGTTAGTTAAGGTCGATTTTATGTTTCGAATTAAATGCGATTAAGGCTTGTATATGTTGTGGAGAAGTTAATTGAAGTATTTTCTGTATCCAAATTCCACGGGAGGCCGAAGAGAATAACTCTGCAATAGGAACCTTTGTCTATATGTGAACCTTTGTTTATATTAATGCTGCATAAAATTTCATGAATGGTGTTGACCAGAAGTAATTCAAGAGCAGAGTCGTGAATTGGAGTGGTTCAGTCCACAGTCATAGGCGGAGTTAATTACAATCAAATGTTGAAGCGTTGAACGGAACCCTGAGCCAAAAGGGAGCAGAACTTTGTACTAGACGAAACCGGATCACGAATGGCAGAATTCGGAAGATGGAACTCTGAATAATGAACAGTGAAGGGGGTTTCCGGTTTTCATCGCACTGTTTTCGTCGGGCAAGCGATTTTTATGAAATCGGAGCGATTCCATAGAACGAGCAAGACGCCTCCCTGAACGAATCTCCAAAACCACTTTCATTGTGTGCCATCGCGCGTTATCGTCCGTGCAGATTCATCAAGCGATATCCGTCGGATCGTGTGGAGCGAGGCGATGTGTTCTCCGCTGTCGGATGAGAAGGGAAGTTAAGCGTTGGGACCCACTCCATCGCGTGAACTCGAAGAATTAAATCTCGTGCTGTTGGGTTGCGCGATGATCGCCGGATCATCGAATGGTGTAGGGTAAAGTTTGCAACCGTCGATTGAGGAAATGCTCCACGGAACATGTATATATTATAATATGCATCGAGGTTGATATATATTGCAATATCTGATATATTAAAGTGGAATGCGCGCATAAGAATGGCCTGGAGCTGATTATACGTTTAACACATATGGATACATTTTGAAATGCCTAAGGTTTAAAAACAAATTCGAAGGTTGAGATACTCATTGACGTCTTCATAAACAGTGTTCAATATAACTTATTGACCAGTGGAGTCAAATTATAAAAACCAAGTATATGCAGAGACTTCTATGTAATGGCTTGGCCAAAATATTCGAATGTTAATTCGAAATATTATAAGTTGGGTTTTTTATTATGGTTTAACCACAGTTTTTGAAGATTCCAAGAGTTATTTAATGTTTGATTAAAAGGAAGTTGTACATACAGCAGTTATATAACTGCAATGAATAGGGAATTGAATAAAAAGAGAAAATGAAAAAGAGAGTAAGTTTTTTTTTTTTTTATGAATGAGGAAGAAAAAGAGGAAGAGAGGAGTGCTATTCGAAATATACATTGTAATTGATTGAATGTTTTTAACTGTTTATATTGTTTGTGATGTAATTGGAAAGTCTCCAGAGAAAGATAAAATCCCACTGTAAAGTTGAAATGGTACATTTTCTCTGAGTAAATTGATAAAAGAGAAGAGAATGCAAAATTGAAGAAAAAGAAATAATCAAGCAGATATGAAGATTGGAGTACAGTAAAAGAAATCAAAGGTACAGAACAAAGTTGATATCCAAGGTAAATCAGCAAATGTTTCTTTATGAAAAAGAGGGAGTTGAAACTTCCTTGCAAGTTGTAGCTTGCAGAATTTGAGGTTGGAGCCTCCTGTAGGTTGGTGCTTATAGAAAACCAGTGGTGAGAGGGAGTTGGAGCTTTCCTTTACATCACAGCAATAATAAGATGTGGTTTTCTCCATTTGTGGGTTTCCACGTATATCTGGTGTCTCTGTGCATGATGTTTATGTGTTGATATGGTTTATCTAATCTGCTTAATACTTGTTGCTTTCATATTAATTATGTTGTTACATTATATTAATACTTGCTGCTCACATTCTAAGACTACTCACATATTAAGTTGAATATGAAAAAGTTTTAAAAGTCTATGAATGTGTTAAACTGATTCACCACCCCCCTCTCAGTTTAACTAAGGGTTCAACAATTGGTATCAGAGCCGGTTCCTTTTTGTAGCAGTTTAACAACTAAAAGGAGATCTTAGGTTCTTGAGATGGCTAGTCAAGAAGGATCCTCAATGAACAAAGCCCATTTTTTCACTGGTGCAAATTATGCCTTCTCGAAAATCAGAATGAGAACATACATAATGTCCTTAAGAATAGAAGTTTGGGCTGCTGTGGAATTTGGATATGACTCTAAGGCAAATGTCTCAGAGAAAGAAGCCAAACAAGATTTTGTGGCTAATGCAATCTTGAATGGACTGTGTGAGGCATAATTCATCAAAGTAATGCACAGTGAGACTGCCAAAGAAATGTGGGAAACTCTAGAAAATATTCATGAGGGAGACAAAAAAGTGAAAACTACTAAAATTCAAGTCTATAGAGCCCAGTTTGAAAATTTAAAGATGAATGATGATGAAGATATTGCTAGTTTCTTTTTAAGGGTTGCAGAAATTGTCAGTAATATGAAAGCACTAGGTGAAACCATGCAAGAATGTGTAATTGTTCAAAAAATCCTAAGATCTTTGCCATCTAGTTTTAATCCAAAGGTCTCTGCCATAGAAGAAACAACAGATTGGGAAACCTTGAACATGAATCAACTTCTTGGAAAACTAACAGCGTATGAGATGAGACTGCCACAGAAGAATTCAAATGTAAGGGAGGCATCTTTTAAGGTAGAGAAGAAGAAAGAAGAAAAATATGAGATAGGCTCCTGTTCTGATGAATACGAGGCAAAATTTATCAGGAATTTGGATAAAGGCTCAGGTAAGTATAAAGGTAAACTTCCATTTAAATGTTTCAATTGTGGAAGTGTTGGAAATTATGCTTATAAATGTCCTTAAAAGAAAAAAAAGAATCAGGTTCAGGAATTAGAGAATACCATATCTAAGAACTGGCAGAAAGGGAAGAGATTCAATAGAAAATATTTCTATGCTCAGCAAGACAATAGTGCATTAAAAGACTCAGCTGAATTCTCAAGTGAAGAAGGAACATCAGAATTTGTTTTGATGGCTATAGAAGAGCTGGAAGAATGTTTTTTAGAAGATGAGGAAGAAGGTGAAATGGACCTTGAGGGGGAGCTAAGAAGTGCCTTGGAGGAAATTGACAGACTAAAACTAAAGTGCAGAAAATAGAAAGACATTCTTCTCAAATACGTGAGAGAGGAACAAAATTCAGAAGCCCTCATTCAGTTGAAAGTAGAGCTTGAAGAAGCCAAGAAGGTAGAGGATATTTTACTTAAGTAGATCAAGGATAAAACTCAGGAACAAGAGAAGTTGGAAGAAGAAGTAGTGAGTCTAAGAAAGAACTTAGAAAAAGCCCAAAGAGAACTATTAATGAATACACCTCTAATGAAAGGCTCTGGACAGTTGGATCAAATTCTAAATGCACAAAGGTCACCTCTGATAAAAACTAGGATAGGCTATGAAGGAGAATCAAGCAAAGACAAAGAAAAAGAAAACAAAATATTATTTTTGTAAAAGCAGATGAGAATATCCAAGCAGCTCAGAAGATTTCAAAGGAAGAACAATCCTACAATAAAGTAGATAAAAATCAAGAGGAAGCTCAAATGACAAAGGATGAAGTAAATAAACTGTCAACTGAAAAAACCTTTCATACTCCTGAATATGTCAAATTTGGAAGTCATCAAAGGAGATTTTTTCCTTCTATGAAAAATTCTGCTTGTTATTCTTGTCACAAATTAGGACATATTGCTGCATATTGTAATACTAGAAGAATAAATACAAACCAGCAAAGGATGCAAACAGTAAAATTTTTTACTTAAGCAGGAAGATGGAGAAGACAACCTTTTGTCAGGTATCCAAATTGTTTTTATGGATATTGTTTTTATTGTAATGATTTTGGCCATAAAATCATAGAATGCAGGAAATATGAACAAAGACTGTTGTCCAAAACCTCAAGAAGGTTTATGAATCATGGAGAGTTTATTCCTACTTATAATCCTACTAAGGATATATACAAATGTTGTGTATGCAATAAAAGTGGACATATGTCTTCCAAATGTTCTCTAAGAGAGTGTAGTTCATCATCTCATAAAATATACCAAACAAGAGGATGCTTGCAGTGGAAAAAGAAAGTGAATAAATGTGACTTGGCTCTAATAGCTCAAGATCTAAAAAGCCAGTGGTATTTGGACAACGGTTTCTCAAAGCATATGTCAGGAGATAGAAGCAAGTTTATAACCTTTGACGAAAATAAATCTGGAAATGTTACTTTTTGAAATGATAAAGCAGGAAAGATCAAAGGAAGAGGATTAGTCAGTCTAGACAATGGTAGAGGAAAAGCCTAGGATGTACTATTTGTGGATGGGCTGAAAGCAAATCTGTTGAGTGTTAGTCAAATGTGTGATAAAGGCTGTGAAGTTCTTTTTAGAGCTCAAGACTGTGAAGTAAGATCAAGCACCATTGGAAAAACCCTGATCAAAGGTGCTCGAACAGAAAGCAATGTCTATGTAGTAAAATAAGAAAATGAAGCATGTCATCTTAGCAAATTTTAGGAGTCTTGGTTATGGCATAGGAGGTTGGGACACCTAAACTTTGATCATATCATAATTCTAAGCAAAAAGAATGTAGTCAGAGATATGCCAGTCATCAAGAATCCTTCAAATACTATATGTAAATCCTGTCAGCTAGGTAAGCAGACCCATACATCCTTTAAAACCAAAGAGAAGTTATCTACAAGCAGACCTCTTCAACTTTTTCACATGGATTTGTGTGGGCCTTAGAGAAATAAAACACCAAGTGGAGAATCCTATTTCATGCTAATAATAGATGATTTTTCTAGAATGACATGGGTTGCATTTCTCAAACACAAATCGGAAGCATTTGATAAATTCAAAATATTCAAGGCTTTGGCAGAAAATCAAACAGGATGCAAGCTAAAGTGCATCAGATCAGACAAATGAGGTGAATTTACAGATTATGATTTTGCAGATCTATGCAATGAGCATGGGATAAATCAACAGTTCACAATTGCAGGAACACCTCAGCAAAACAGACTGGCAGAGAGACAAAACAGGTCTGTACAATAGATTGCCAGAGCCATGATGCAAGAAAGTAACATTCCTCAAACCTTTTTGGCAGAAGCAGTACACACAGCTGTGCATATCCTAAACAAAGCGCATTTAAGACCAAACAGTGACAAGACTCCTTATGAATTATGGCATGGTAAACCTACATCAATCAAGCATTTTAGAGTTTTTGGAAGTAAGTGTTTTATAAAAAATAATGATGAAAATTTGGGAAAGTTTCATGCAAGAGAAGATTAAGGAATATTCTTAGGATATGCATCTAAGAGTAAAGGTTACAGTTGCCACAACAAAATACTTCACAAAATTGTAGAAAGTATTGATGTAAGATTTGATGAAGAACTATCAGACAAGTTAAGAAGTACGGATTGTAGCAATCTTCCTGAAATTCATGAAGAAGAGAATCAAGATGATGATGAAATAAACAAGCCAATAGAAGATACAGATCTAAGATCAAAAATCTCCTCAAGATACATTCAGAAGAATCATCCAGAAGATCAAATCATGGGGGACAAGAGTGTAGGTGTACAGACAAGAAGACAGCTAACTAAATAGACTGAAGAGGTATACCTTGCAATGTTGTCACAAATAGAGCCACAAAATTTTGAAGAAGCCAGCAAAGACAAACATTGGGTAAATGCCATGAATGAATAATTGGACCAAATTGAGAAGAACAACACTTGGGAACTAGTTCCAAGACCCAGTGAGAAAAATGTCATTGGCTCAAAATGGGTATTCAAAAATAAGATGAATGAACAAGGACAGGTAATCAAGAATAAAGCTAGACTTGTGTGCGAGGGATATTCACAGGTTGATGGACTTGATTATGATGAAACAATTGCCTCACAGCTAGAATGAAGCTACCAGACTGAAGTATTGTTTGCCATCACACTTGCTACATCAAATAATGTGAAGCCCTGCTTTCCTAATGGAGATTTAGAGGAAGAAGTCTGGCTGAGCAACCCAGTGTTCTCCAATGTGATAATGTAGACTATGTTTGTAGATTAAAGAAAGCATTATATGGTCAACAAGCCCTCTAGCACAGATTCAAGGTCGGACAAATACTTGCAAAAACAAGGGTTCAAGAAAGGGGGAGAGTAGACAACAACTTGTACATAAAAGCAAATGAAGATGAACTTTTGATTGTAGTAGTGTATGTAGATGATATAATGTTTGGAAGCGCAAAGATGAATTAACAAAAGGATTTGTCAAGAGATGAAATCGTAATTTGAAATGTCTATGATCAAGAGTTTACCTCTATTTAGGACTACAAATTCAACAAAAGAGCACAAGCACATTTATCTCACGCAAAATACTTAAAAGAGATGCTTAAAAGATTTAAAAAATGGAGGATCGCAAACCCGTGTCAATCCCCATGACTACCTGATGCGCTTTGTGCGTATGATGGAATAAATGATGTAGATCAAAAACTTACATCCATGGTTGGAAACTGTTATCTACCACTTTCAGACTGCATATTGTGGCCGTCGTAGGACTTGTGGCAAGATATCAAGCAACACTAAAACAAAATCACTTACTAGCAATTAAAAGAATATTCATATCTACAAGGGACTCCATTATCATGGGCTATGGTAATTCAAAGGCAAAACTTCATTTGACAAAGATTACGTACGTGCATTGGGCCAGCTTGTATTGATGACAAGGAAAACACAAGGGAGGTGCATTCATTAGAGAGAGTCCGGTGGCATGGCTAAGCAAGAAACAAACATCTATTTTCTATCCACAAGCAGGCGTAATACATAGCACTCGTAGCATGTTGTACACAAGTCATGTGGATGAAGCAAACCTCTAAGACATGAAGGTAAGCATTGATGAACCTATTTCAATCAAGTGTGATAATACAAGCAGAAGTATATCTAAAATCCCGTGCTTCATTCAAAAAACTAAACATATTCCAATCAAGTATCATTTTCTCGTAGAACAAGTAGCTCAAAAGTAGTAAAGTTGGAATATGTGCCAACAAAAAGAACAAAATATATATATTTACAAACCTCTTGCTAGAGAACCATTTGAATATTTGAGAGATAGACTAGGGGTAGCATCAGAGATGCTACTCTCTGACATGAAGAGAAAGCACAGCTTCGTGGGGAGAACAAAAACGACAATATCATCTCAGGGAAGATTAGCCGCAAGGGAAAGCATAAAACAGTCCTCAAGATCAAAAGCTTATGGAAAGAGTACATCCAAAGATAAAAGAGTCAATGAAGAGGCTAAAGAATCGCTGTTTTAAGATTCAATCCAAAGTTTCATACAGCAAGGTACAAAGTCAACAGAAAAGGGCCTAAACATAACTTGAGAGAGGAAATGCAAAAAGCAAACTAGGAAGCTGAGCAACCCTTTTACACATGTCAAAGGGGGAGGAAAAGGGAAAATGGGCCTTCTAAAAAGAAAGCAGAGGTTATTGCCATCAATGAAAAAGGAGAAGACTCTTGGAAATGTTGTCATTGATGGCAAAGGAGTTGGCAAAGGAGGAGCATCTGAAACAGTAACTAGGAAAAGAGAAAAGCAAAGTAGCAGAGAACAGAGGCAGCAGAGAGGAGGCAGAGGCAGCATAGAAGGAACAAAGGCAACAGGAGACAAATGACAGTAGAAAAGGGCCATTTAATAGCATATCTGGAGAGACAGAGTAATGTATATGCCAAAATTTAATAGCAGATTTGGAGAGACATAGTAATGAATATGCCTGATGTTCGGTTATAGTCCTAATTGAATTAGAGTGTTAACCTCTGTGGAAAGAATAAATTTATTCCTTGGACTCTATTTGGCTTATGCAATTTCGAGCAAACCCTATACATAGAGGACTCTGGAAATCGGTTTAAGAGTCTATCTGCAGGAATAGGCTTTGAATTCCAGTAAATAAATGTATGAGCAATGCAAGGCTGAATTGCTCTCTGTGTGTCGGAGAAATCGACTTCATGTCGATATTGTGCTTGAATGCGCTAAGAACTGTAAGCAAATTCTGTGTATTATGTATGAAAGAAGAATCTGTGTCGGGCTTTAGATGGAGTTCAATTTTGGATAAATCTTGTGATAATGGCTCGTATTTGAGGTTCTGGATTGTAATCGAAAGCATCAGTCTCTGTGAAGAAAGTTCTCTTGCTAATGCAGAACCATAGAAACCCCTTTGAAACTGAATCCCACATAAGTTGCCATTGCCATTGTCATTCTCATTAGAATCGACTTGTTTAAGGAAGAAATGAGTCTGTTGTGAGCCACGCTCTGAAATAGGAAGTTGTGGATCGATCACGGTTGCAGTGAGTATCGTGGTCATCGCAGAACTCAATGCGATCGAATAATCCATGGGGGTTACTATAAGTCGTGTTCTTCTGCAACAAATGCAGACTTTTGAACTACAACCAATAGTTGGATGATTGATATGGAATGGAGCATAAACACGGCGAAGTTAAACAAAATAGAGGCGGAACCAGAGTTAAATGTGCAGTGTGAATGGAGCTATGCATCGTAACAAATGAAAGCACCGTGGTAAAATACCGATAAACCAAAGAGTCAACGTATAAAAGAACGGAATTGTGAGCAGAAGCAGAACCTTGAGCGAAGGAGAGGAACCACGAGCGAAAGCTGAGCAGAACTCTGAAGGTGGAACTCGGAAGACGAAACTCTGACTAATGAACAATAAAGGCGGATTCCGGTTTTCATTGCACCGCTTTCGTCGGGCAAGCGGTATTTATGAAATCGGAGCGATTCCATAGAACGAGCGACACGTGTCCCTGAACGAATCTGCAAAATCACTCTCATTGCGCGCCATCGCGCGTTATCGTTCGTGCATCTTCGCCGAGCGATATCCGTCAGATCAGTGTTCGCTGTGCGATATGTTATTAACCGTCGATTGAAGAAATGCATTAACAAGTGGGCTCCACGGAATATGTATGTATTATAATATGCATCGGGATTGATATGAAGGTTTAATATGGTGGATTAACGCAGATGCTTATGTGCGATGGGCTTCCTTTATTCAATTTATTATAAAGCGGGCTATCACATTCTACGCAATGGCCACTATATAATACTTTTTATTATAAAGGTTGAAGGTTGACCCGAATTCTTATTGCATATAAATGAAATACAGTCAGTTGTTAAAAAGGTTTTATAAAAACGCCGAGAGTTATTTTATGTTTGATTAAAAGGAAGTTGTACATACAACAGTTATATAACTGTAATGAACAGGGAACTGAATAAATGAAAAAATGAAAAAGAGAGTGAGGTTGGATGAATGAGGAAGAAAAAGAGGAAGAGAGGAGTGCTATTCGAAATATACACTGTAATTGAATGAAAGTTTTTAACTGTTTATATTGTTTGTGATGTAATTGGCAAGTCTCCGGAGAAAGATAAAATCCCACTGTAAAGTTGAAATGGTACATTTCTCTGAGTAAATTGATAAAAGAGAAGAGAATGCAGAATTGAAGAAAAAGAAATAATCAAGCAGATATGAAGATTGGAGTACAGTAAAAGAAATCAAAGGTACAGAAAAGAGCTGATATCCAAGGTAAATCAGCAAATGTTTCTTTATGAAAAAGAGGGAGTTGAAGCTTCCTTGCAAGTTGTAGTTTGCAGAATTTGAGGTTGGAGCTTGGTTTTCACAACAATAATAAGATGTGGTTTTCTCCCTTTATGGGTTTCCACTTATATCTGGTGTCTCTGTGCATGATGTTTATGTGTTGATATGGTTTATCTAATCTGCTTAATACTTGTTGCTGTCATATTAAGTCTGCTGTTACATTATATTAATACTTGCTGCTCACATTCTAAGACTACTCACATATTAAGTTGAATATGAAACGAAGGTGTAAATAAGTTTTATGAAAAAGTTTTAAAAGTCCATGAATGTGTTAAACTGATTCACCCCGCTCCCTCTCAGTTTAACGAAGGGTTCAACAGTGCCACATCTTGATGAGAACTCAGTGGTGACTTCCAAGTGGCTCTACAAGATCAAACATCTTGAGGACGACAACGTGGAGAAGTTCAAAGCTCGATTTGTGGGGCAGGGGTTCTCACAGGTAGAGGGAGTTGACTATGAGGAGACCTTTGCATAGGTTGCTCGCTACACTTCCATTAGAGCATTGGTATCTATAGCAGTTGAGATGGGATGGAGGATTCACCAAATGGATGTGAACATTGCCATTCTCAATGGTGTTATATAGGAGGAGGTGTACATTGAGCAACTTGAGGGCTTTGAGTTGCATGGGAGGGAGTCTCGTGTATGTAGGTTGAAGAAAGCCTTGTATGGACTAAAGCAGGAACTGAGGGCATGGTACGAGAGGATAGATGCCTACTTGCAACAGATGGGTTTCCAGAAGAGTGATGCAAATCCGAACCTATACTTTATTTTGGTAGGTGACAATCCACTTATTATGGATACTGTATGTAGAATACTTGTATATTACAGGGGAGGATAGACTCATCCAACACTACAAGAGAGATCTTGCTTTAGAGTTTGATATGACTGATATGGGGTTGATGCATTACTTTATGGAGTTGGAGGTTTGGCAGGAGGATGGGCACATCTTTGTGTGCCAGGGATGTATGCAGGAGATATCTTGAGGAGATTCTGTATGGATGGTTGCATGCCTATGGCTACTCCTATGATCACCAACTAGAAGAAGCCTCATGATGTTGATTCTGAATTAGTGGATCCCACTTTGTCTCGTCAGCTGATTGGTTTATTGATGTATCTGGTGAACACTAGAACAAATATTTGTTTTACATTCAACACTGATTCAGTTTATGATGGAGCCCAGGAGAGTACACTAGGTGGTTGCAAAACATGTGTTGAGGTACTTACAAGGTGCAGTGGATTATGGTTTGGACTATGTCAGATGTGATGGAGTCAAATTTGGTTGCACAAACTCAGATTGGGTTGGTAGTGTTAGTGATCGAAAGAGTACTTTTGGATATTGTTTCTCATTGGGCTCGACAGTTGTGTCATGGTTCAACAGGAAACAAAGGTCAGTGGCATTAAGCAATACAGAGGCAAAGTATATGGCAGCTAATCAAGCAAGGTGTGAGGCATTATGGCTTCGCAAGATGCTTCATGGTTTATTTGGTCATATGATGAGAACAACTACTATTTACTGTGACAATGAGAGTTGTATTAAACTCTTTGAGAATCCAGTATTTCACGATTGGTCAAAGCATATAGAGATCAGATATCACTTCATCAGAGACTGGGTTCAACGAGGGGCAATGAAGCTTGACTATATATCCACTGATGAGCTGGTAACAAACATTCTCACCAAGTTTCTGCCAAGAGGCAAGCATGTTTTCTTCAGAGAAATGATGGGAGTGGTGAGTAACACCTTCCTCGGTAAGAGGGAGTGTTGAAAAAGTACCAAGGAGAGGTGTTACTAGGCCTTTATCCCTTTTAGCCAAGTGAGCACATTAATGGACTTTTGTCTCAATGACATTTATGAGTTAAATTAATGTGAAGGGTGGAAATGTACTTAGAAGTGTTATACCATGTACTTTTCTAATATTAAGGTCACTTGTACTTTATAAAGTGAGATTATGTGTAAAGTAGATAGTGTATTTTTCTAATATTAAAGTGAGTTGAAAAATCACGTTATAAGAAAAATAGAAAGGTACACAACTTGAAAAAGGTAATAAGAGACTTTTAAGTGATGGGACCAATGTATGAGGGGGGTCATTTGGGAGAAATGATCTCAACCACACATCTTGAGATTTGGAGATTAAATCTCAGCCATTGGGTCTTAGGTTTAGGGATTTAGTCTTTTCCAAGGAGACAAAAGAGGAAAAGGAAGGCTCATTCTTCACTTCACACTTGAGAGAGCATGAGGAGAAAAGAGAAGAGGAAACTTCAAGGAGAGGAGGAAAGATTGCTAAGGAGAAATTTCAACAAGGAAAGAGGCACAAATTTCTAGGAGGGCACACAATAACACAAATTTCGAGGAAGAGGGAAGCTATAGCAGGCACAAATTTGTGAACCATCTCCCATGGTTGGCATCATCATATTGAATCCTATTGGTTCTTGTAAAGTTGTTTTTTGTTGTACAGTTTTGTTTTTAGGCCCATTTTGACCTCAAAATTTCTCTAATGAATATTATTTTTAATGCTAGTACAAGTTGGCCTAGAGAGAGAAATTCGACCTCCAAGATCACATATAAATAGACCTAAGTTGATATCACTTGGAGGCATCACATCACACATCACATCTTTGTTAATCAAGGTTGTCATTGATGTCAACATGGCTTTGACTTGGATGTCAATATTCTTGAGATCCCTGAGTCCAAATGATGATGTCTTTCCCTAAGAAGTTGCCAAGTGTCTGATTGGTGATCTAGTCCCTAAGTACAAGCCCATAACGAGCAGAACTATACTTAATGAAGCCATACTTCTGATGATGTTATACTCTTATATGACCACACTTAATGATGGTGTTTGATGAAGATTGGAAGACTATGTGATGACATGATTGATGATTGAAAGAGAACTTCCTAATGATACTACCTATAACATATCACTGCGCCACTATGTAATACACTCATTTGCTGATGTCCTACCATGATCCTATGATGAAGGTGTTAAACAATGAAGAAGTCTAACAAGAGAAGCCTATCTGCCTACCTCAAATTCTGCACTAATTAATGACCAGTCACATTAAAAAATGTTTTTTTACTATCTTAGAGGAAGCCTCTCAATTTGACACCTATGCCATCTTTTAGAGCATAATTTTGCCTTTCCAATGAGCTATTACTTGGCCTGAAACTCCAAATAATTTGGGAGATATTGATTTTTTAAGTTAAGGAAATTAACTCTGACATTGAGCCGACCTATGCTCAAGGACACATGTCGGCCTCCCTCCAAAGAGTCATGTCCCCTCATTCCAATCAGAATCTGTATATATATGACGTTAGACACCTCATTCTAGCTATAAAATTTCGGTGAAAAAACACAAAAGTTACAGGAGGCCGAGGAAAAGAAAAGGATTATAGTTTGGGGAGAATTTCTTGATTGGGTTGACATTCAAAGCTAAAAATACATAGCTCGGATCACTGAATTGTGGAAAAAATTGTCTTCTTGGAAAGCTCACAACAGCAGAAACTTGTGAATGCATTAAAGTATGGACAGTCACCAGCTTTGGAAGCTCGGACAAGGAGTGGAGACCTCTCTCAAATCTTCAAACCAACAATTGACAACCACTACAGCAGCTCGGAATTGTAGTCCTATGGAGTAGCTTCAAAACAAGCCTCGGACCTGTGTTAAAGCCTCAGACCAGCGATAAAAGAGCTCGGTTCTGTGGAGGAATACCTTTGTTGTATTGCAGATTGGTGGGGAGACTATATTATAGCCGAATTTTGTCTTCAAGTATTTAAAGAGCCCAGACTTGCTGTAACAGTTATCTGAGCAGATTGCAACTCGGTCCTGTGTGTAGAAGGCTCGGATTTCTTGAAGACTGGACTGATATCTGCTATAGCTCAGACTGCTGGAGGACTCGGACTACTAGTTACCTTGGACAGCCACCTCAAACAGTGACAGTCTTTCAAGTCGGACCTGTGGTTGTCCTAAGTGCAAGCTTGATAGGAAACTCAGTCTAGATTACAGTGCTATCCATGTTAAGATCGAACAACTAGCTCGGTGGTAATACATCTGTGGTGGTGACAGTCTTCTATTCTCCTTCTCTATTAGCTGATTTCTCCCTCCTCCTTCTGCCTCTGCAATCCCGCCTCTACAAGCTCACCCACTGAAATCCAATTCCCTTACTTCAGAATCGATTTCCTTCGGGTGTTGAGAATGTCCCCGGCTTGATTTCCAAATGACCCTCAAGCCTCTTCTTATAGTCTTCTCGCTGATGAATCAACGGCCAAGATTATATCTTTAATCAATGGTTCAGATTCAAAGATGACTTGATCTTCGATTTCTAGAAGATTCACACTCTGCTTTATTAATACCCTTTAATTATTTAATTTCTCTAAGTTTAGACTTAGGGTCTGCATTAAAATAATTAATTATTTTAATAAAGCAAGATCCGAGTGGAATTTCCACAAACGATTTTTGGGTTCTCTGGATAATTGTTGTCCAAGCCTCTCCACCAATTTTGAGACTTGGAACACTTCCCAATGCTATAAAATCAACACTCACTCTTAGCGAGGAAAGTGTTTAAGCAAAATACCACTGTACTGCTCTGATTCTAGAACATCTGTTGCGCCTCATCCCTATGTTGTTGCCCTCTATACTGATGCCTGTGACACTATCTCTCCCACTGCCTTATCCGTACTGCAGCTCCCTCTGTCTTTGTAGACCATCCATTCCTCTAATGGAAGGGGTTCTCGACCATCCCCATCTTCTCTTTGAAGTGAACTTAATCATACTTAGAGCCTTGGTGAGGATATATGCCACCTGTTCCCCTGTAGGAGTGTACCTCAGTTGTATTGCTCCCTGTAGGACATAGTCCCTGATGAAGTGGCACTGAATATCAATGTGTTTCGACCGGTCATGAAACACAGGATTCTCAGAGAGCTTAATGCAACTCTGATTATCACACATAATCTCGGTCGGTTCCATCCTCTTCTTGAGTACGTTCAAGAGTAATTTACGAAGCCATATGGCCTTGCACGAAGCTATGCTTGCTGCCATATACTCTGCCTCGGCTGAACTTAGTGCGACAGACTTTTGTTTCCTACTGCACCAGGAGGTCATTCCTGATCCGAAACTGAAATAGTGCCCACTGGTACTCTTTTGATCCACTGTGCTTCCAACCCAATCTACATCTGTAAACCTACTCAACTAGACCTCATTGCCCTTGGTGTACTTCAATCCATACTCAATCGTCCCCTTCACATATCTGAGAACATGTTTGGTTGCTGCTTAGTGAGCCCTCTTTGGTTCCACCATGAACTGACTGAGGGTATTCACTGCATAACAGATGTCTGGTCTAGTGTTGACCAAATACATCAATGATCCGATTAGATGCCTATACAAGGTGGGATCAACCTCATCATCCTCCGTTGTGCCTATCTTCTTACAGTTAGTAATCATTGGCATGGCCATGGGTCTACAGTCTTCCATCTGAAATCTCTTCAGGATTTTTGTAGTGTATCTTCCTTGCCCCAGGAAGATTTCTCCCTTCTGCTGCCAGACTTCTAATCCAAGAAAATAGTGCATCTGCCCCAGATCCTTCATGTCGAATTCTATAGGCAGATTCTCCTTGCAGTCCTTGATGAGCTTAGATGATCCAGTAAGAAACAGATCATCTACATATAATACCAGAATTAACGGCTCATCCCCCACTCTCAAGTAGAGATTGGGATCTGCGTCACTCTTGGCGAATCCCATCTTCTACAAGTAGATATCAATTTGCCCATACCATGCCCTGGGGGCTTGTTTAAAACCTTACAAGGCTTTCTTAAGCCTGGAAACATGAGTCTCCTGCTCATGTGTCTCGAAGCCCTCTGGTTGTTCTATGCACACTTCCTCCTCTATCACCTCGTTCAAGAACTTTGTCTTGACATCCATCTGATGAATCTCCCATCCCATCTACGCTGCTAGAGATATGACATATCTGATAGAAGTGTAGCGAGCTACAAGGGCGAAGGTTTCCTCATAATCGATCCCTTCCTTTTGAGCGTACCCCTTAGCTACAAATCTGGCCTTGAACTTCTCTATGCTGCCATCTGCAGCATACTTGATCTTGTAGATCCACTTGGATCCTACAACTGATTTGTCTTGTGGTCTAAGGACTACTTCCCAGACGTCGTTTGTCATGATGGAGTTATACTCCTCCACCATGGCATCCACCCACACCTAATGTTGAGCTGCCTCTCGAAAGCTGGAAGGTTCTCCAACCTGAGCTACCAGGGCCTGGTATCTATCAGGTTGCCTCCGTACCCTCTTCCCATCTATAGGGGCTCCAACAAATTCTTTTCCATCCTTCAGAATTTGTTGAAGTTATCTACTCGGTCCCCCACTGGTGGTGGGCGGTCTCACCTTCTCTCCTGCCTACTCTTCTTCGAAGGAACTCTCCTCAAAATCCTTGTGTCGTGGAGAGGCACTTGACCCATCCTCTGCAAGTCGTTGAGGTTGTACTAGTGGGTCCTCCTCAATCTACGTATTTGTAGCCATTTCCCAGGATTTCCTCAAGGCTCTCTCCTCCAAGAATTTGACATCCCTCCTTACCACGATCTTCCTGCTCTCTGGAATATAGATGTGATGCTCACTATAGCCCACAAGAAAACCCTTTTCCACAGTCTAATCCTCTTCTCATCTAGAACGTGGCAGTACACCATGCTGCCAAATATCCTGATATGGCTCACCTCTGGCTTGATGCTTGTGAACACACTTTCAGGAGTTACCTTCCCTAATGCTCTATGGGGTACTCTATTCTGCACATATATCGTTGTATTGCAAGCTTCTACCCACAAAATTTTGAGCATATCTTGGTCATATAGCATTGCCCTTGCAACCTCTACTATGGTCCGGTTCTTCCTTACTTCAACTCCATTTTTCTCTAGATTGTATGGAATTGTCCATTCTCTCCTTATGCCTTCCTTTGTGCAGAAACTGGTGAAGTCCTTATCGATATATTCTCCACCATTATCTGATCGCAGCTTCTTGATCTTCTTTCCTGTTGAATTTTCAACCAATTCTTTGAACTCTTTGAACCTTCATCTTTGGTTTTGAGAAAATAGATCCAAGTCTTCCTGGAATGATCATCAATAAAGCTAGCAAAATACTTTGCACCACTGACAGCGGTTGTGGACATTAGACCGCAAATATCCGAGTGTATTAGCTCCAACACGCTCTTCGCTCTGCTGCTTCTTCGAAATGCTACTTTAGCATACTTCCCTAGTACGCATCCCCTGCAGACTTCATCTCTACTTGTGTTGAGTTCAAGAGTTCCTATGACAGTATTCTTGAGAATCCTCAAGGCTCCATGATGTAGATGCCCCATCCTTCTATGCCATAATTCATTCATATCTCTGTCGTCTTTACTGCCAATCAGGGCCACGGGGGATTTAAGTTGGAGCTTATGTAGCTTATGACTCCTTACTCCAATTTGTGCCTTCTTGCTCCAGCTAGGATGTTTGACATACACTTTATTTCCAATAAAGTATACATCATAACCCTTGTTCTAGAGCTGAGACATTGAGAGCAAATTCATCCCCAACCCTGGTACATTCAGAACATTTGTGGCCCAAATCTTGTTGCCAACTTCTATCTAAAATGTTATGGTACCTCTTCCTACGGGGGTACACTTGGCCTTGTTTCCCATAGTAATCTGGAAATTCATCTGTTCTTCTTGGTAGCTCGAAAATCATTCTCGAACCCCCATCATGTAAGCAGATGCTCCACTGTCAATATACCAAACACTTGGAGGAGCCGTGCTCGACACACAAGCAAGATCCTCCTCTAGTCTGGATGCCAACACTGTCATGTCATGTTCCCTCTGCGTTTCTACGTGCTCTGGAGGACTCCATGAGTCCCTCTTACTACGTGAACCCTTCCGGATGTCGAATCTTTGGTCGATAGCAGATCCTCCCTTTCTGTCTTTAGCCTTTTGCTCTGATACCATGTGAAATTTTTAGATCTGAAAATTATTACTGCAGTGATTGATTTGTTTCTCCTACTTATTAGATAAGTTATTTACAGGTGCTTCAGTAAATTTTGAAATAAACACAGCTGCAGTACTTCACTCTAATCAAAAGCAGAAGAACAGAAATTACACAAGTAGCATAATAGAAAACAACCATATGAACACAGTTATTTTTGGACAATTGTCCCTAGAAAAACCCAATGTGGTTAAACCGGTGCAGCAGATGAGGGTTTGTATTTATCTTCAGTAATGAAAATATCTTTTACAAATGTCCTGGTGAGCAAAGTATTTAGCATACACCTGGCATGAATTTTCTAGACACACCAGAAGTATTCTCGACTCTCGGGGTGACCTCCTACACCTTCTGCGTCATCCTATGTATTTGCTCTGCGCATTCCTCCCTGGACTGCGTAACTCTGCGTGGAGGGGTTGGTGCAGCTTCTCAGCACACCCTTCCCTTCGCCCTTCTTCCTTCTTCCCTGTTAGCTGATTTGTCCCTCCTTCTGCCTCTGCAATCCCGCCTCTACAATCTCACCCACTGAAATCGAATTCTCTTACTTCAAAATTGATTTCCTTCAAGTACTGAGAATGTCACCGGCTTGATTTCCAAATGACCCTCAAGCCTCTTCTTATATATAGTCTTCTCGCTGATGAATCAATGACCAAGATTATATCTTTAATCAATGGCTCAGATTAAAAAATGACTTGATCTTCGTTTTCTAGAAGATTCACACTCTTCTTTATTAATACCCTTTAATTATTTAATTTCCCTAAGTTTAGACTTAGGGTCTGCATTAAAATAATTAATTATTTTAAAAAGAAAGATCCGAGAGGAATTTCCACAAACGATTTCTAGGTTCTCTGGATAATTGTTGTCCAAGCCTCTCGACCAATTTTGAGACTTGGAACACTTCCCGATGCTATAAAATCAACAAGGTCAACTTTTTTCTTTGGTCCTTTAAACTTCTTGAAGGTTCCCCCCTTGTGATGAGCAGTATAGGCATTAGAGGTATTGTCTTCTTCATCCTTATTCTTGATGTTTACTAATAATACTTTGGCTTCTTCTTGATTGCATGCATTCCACATTTGTTCGAATGTTGGAGTATCCTTCCAACTGTTAATTCCTTATACAAAAGCACTCCAAGATTTTGGTAGTCCTAGAAGAGCAACAATTACGAGCTCCTTTTCTAGTACAACTTCATTTGTTGCTTGGAGTTCATCTCTTACTCTAGATATCTTTACAAAGTATGATAATACAATATCATCTCTTGTCATCCTTATTGTCCTTTGTTCATTCTTGAGGTTTGCTATTTGACCAACGTTGTTGATGGTGAATAATTTGGAAAGAGCATCATACATTTCTTGAGCTACTATCATAGTCATGGCCAAGATTTCGGTTTCTCTGAATTTCTCCTTCTCTACTTCATCTGTAGGCTTCTTGACTTTTCCTTGAACAAGATCCAAACCTTGTGCTTAGCAAGGATAAGATCTATCCTCTTTTTCCATGCCATGTAGTTGGCTCCTTCTAGATTGTTTTCTCCCTTCATTGAGTTTGTCATATTGCTATCCTCTACTCCTTGTGATGTTCCTTGAAACCCTTTTTCTTCTCTTTTTCAAAAGATTTTCAGTTTTCCTTTTTCCTTCTTCTTCACCATGTTAGCTATGATACCATGTCAGAATATCAAAAAGATAGAAAGATTTTCTAATGTTGATAATTAATTGCGATATCTTTGTGTTCTTATTAACTTTCTTGTGTTCTTTTATCTTTGTTTCATCAAGCAATCATCAAAACAAAACACGAAGATCAATGACACCAGATGTAGGCACTCAGCCACAGCTAAAACACCTATATAGGGAAAACCAAGTCAAACTCTTCCACTAGTAAATCAAATTGAGATAGACCAAGACCTTAAACCTAAAAGACCTTGCTCCTCCACCAAGTCAGCCTCCCAATATAATTCAATAAACTTCAGTAGTCTCTTCTTGTCCAACAACTACAACCCATCAACAACCCAAAACTTTGACCCCCAACAACTTCAGAATTTCGGCCCAACGACAATCCAAAAACTTCGCACGTGTGAGAGATAGATTTCCCAAGAACTCGACTTTGGTCTTCCAGCTTCTTCAATCCTTCTCCAGCAACTTCACTATCGTTTTTTGTGTCCAACAACTACAGATCGAACTTTATGATTTGATACTCCAAATAAGGTTGAATTGTTGTTTTTATGTAGTGTTTGTGTGAGGTTGAATTTCCTTGATGAGGTCGACTTGATGAAGTACGCCTAATTGACCTATTTTACAATAAAATAAATTTTTTTCTTGACAAATGAAGCCCAAGAAGGGCATGTTACAACATGACATGGACAAGGACATTTGACATAAACCCTAGAAGCTTGCAATGGAGGCTTTGACCTATTAAACATTGACCCAAGCATGAAACCCATGCTTCAATAAGTCTATTTCATTTTATAATAAAAATTATTTTTCTTTCTTTTGACAAATACATTACATCATGACTCAAATATAATTATGAAGACCGACACTAGTTACATTCTTCAACAAACTGGCAGAATAGATTCAATCAATGTTGGTCAATGCATTTCTAGAAACGAGCAAGATGTTGACATTCTCATAAAGCCTTTTTCCTAGGGTGAAGCTTGTACACTTCAAGGACAAGCTTAGAATAGTTGCTTCCCTCAGTTAGACAGAATGTTGATGCTGTAGCAACAAGGGATAAACATTCTCCCTAGGTCAAAAGTATTAACCAGGTTGCCATGTAATGTGGTTAGGGAGAATGATCCAAAGATGATCACAGCCCAGAGTGCTCCCCCAGATTACCAAGAGGTACTTGGCTAGTGGGTAGAGTGAGTGCCTTTAGCATCAGGCAAGTGTATTACCATTTAATTGGTATGCAAGAATGGTAATTTCCCGGGGTTTCACCATAGGTCAGAGGTATTGACCAAGTTCCTGGTGATGACTTTGCTCCAATTGACGACTTGTTGAGCATCATGGCCCAGAGTGCTCCCCCGGTGGGTAAAGTGAGTGCCATAATGGTCCAGAGAGCATCAAGGCCTAGAGTGCTCCCCCAGATTGCCAAGAGGTACTTGGCTAGTGGGTAGAGTGAGTGCCTTTAGCAATGGGCAAGTGTATTACCAATTAATTGGCATGCAAGCATGGTAATTGCCTAGGGTTTCACCATAGGTCAAAGGCATTGACCAAGTTCCAAGTACCCTAATTGGTGACTTTTCCACATAAAATGGATAGATACATTAACATAGCAAGCTCATTCAACCTTTTCTTGTGATGGAGAAATTTTTCAACAAAAGAGAACATCTCAAGAAGTCAAGGAGAATACTTCCCTAGCTAAGAGGGAGTGTTGAATTTTTGTAGTTGTAGTCGGTATTCTTCGATTATATTAAAAAAAATCAAATTTTGAATTTGCCTCCAAAAATTTGAAGCCGACTCAAAGGAGGAAAAAATAAATAAATTTAAAATTCAAGTTGCCTCCAAAAGGATCAAGTCACCCAGCGTAAGGGCAACACCCTAATTCCTCTATAAAAAGGAACACGATTTCCTCATTTTGTGACCAATTAAATCTTCACATCATTTAGCTCTTTCTAGCTCGCTCGTGGGGAACAAGTTTGATGAAGGAGCCAAAATTTTCTGAAGTTTCTGATCTATTTGGCCTCACATGTGCAGGCTTGACCAACATTCTTTTCTATGATGTAATTTGATCTTGAGCAGCAGTTTAACTTCCATGTGTGGGCTGCAGAGCTTGAATATTGGCAGAGATTTGACCAAGCTAATCTGGGCAGAATTCAGACCTCTGACCGTAGGTTGACCGAGGGTTTTTGGGCAATCTTTTAACAAAATTTATGGGCAGGTTTTTTTAGCACAGTTTGATCGAGTTTTGGGTTTGTTTGACCAGGTTTGACCTGATTAGCTTATGTGGTCAGTTTGACCAAGTTTGATTGGAAAATCAGATTGTATTTCTTGTTGAATTGACAATTTCTCCTAAGAAAATGTTGTTGGCTTTTTCCCTAGTTAAGGGTTTTCCCACGGTAAAATTTATTGTGCCTTTGTGCATTATTGTTCTATAGTGATCTCTATTGTCCTACTGCATTTATGGTTGAATTTCTCTGAAGTATAATTGTTTAATGATAATATGAATGTGCTAAAGTAATGTCAATACCATTGGAATTAATTATCAGTTTCAGGAAATTTTGTTTGTCCATATTGCACTTGAAAAATCAACGAATCGGTGTGTGTGTGTGTATGTGGAAATTTGTTGGTTTCTTACACTTATGCGTATGTCATCTATGTTCAGTTTTGCTGGTGTTTTAATGATGTCTTTAGACAGTGCTTTTCCCTTGGAATGTTATTCTTTGATCTACCTAATCTCTTGGTTTTTACTTCCCATGCTTCATGTAACAAAGTATACACTAGGATTTTTAAGGAGATATATGGGAAATTAACTTATATTCATTAATGAATGATTTCGAAGGATAAGGTGTCACCTATATACTCAAATAGCAGGTCAACTTATAACTAGGTCTCCAAGAGTAATGCCTCTGAGGACTAGTGTATATAAGATATTAATATATCCATACATGAGTGTATATGATTGTTGGATATTGATATCTTTGGTTATAGTGAGTTATTCTCCTAATGTCTTATGAGTCACTACAACCTATCATTATCATTGTTGGGAGCCTTTTTCCACATGTATATTAGGTGTATTCAATGTTTTTTTCTTCTTTTTGGATAATTTAGATCATGATAACCATCTCAGGGAGAAGATGAAATACAAAATGTTGGGGTGACAAAACGAAAACAAAATGCATCCTAATTGAACCATAGTATTATAAAAAAATCATTTTTATTTTGACTCTTAGAAAATTGACAAATGATAAAATCAACAAACAATACTATAAAAATATCTTTTTTTATTTTGCTCTTAAAAAATAAAAACTTATAACAATAAAAAGTGTACTTTATTACCTAAATGCATCAACAAGTTCTTTATTTTCAGGATCAAGCTTCACTCCTTCATAGAATGCATTTGCGGCTTCATCAAAGCGCTGAAACAAGAATATAATTAATACATGAATCTTATCTAACCATATAAATATACCAAATATCATACACGTACACAAGATATAAAAAACATTACATACAAAATTTATAAATGTACCTCAAAATTTTTCAAAAAAAACATTATTGCAACAAACTTGAAATAGTGTTAATTAGTATAACACCTAAATTAAAAATAAAGCTACTGCAAAAAGGGTAAAAAAGGATACATTTTCTCACAAGTCCTCACCAAAGTTTAACAAATCCATTTCCATCATATCTAATATCCATTGTAATGTACATATAACTACATTACAATATGATACCATATCACATATGTTAGCACAATTCTTTGCTAAGTCATCAATCCATTTTAAAGTTTTTTCTTTTAGGATTAGATTTTGTAAATTTCAAAAAAAAATTGGTCACTACGAAATTTCCAGTAGCGTCTGTTTTAGCCCTTTTCAGACAGTTGGTTATATTTATGTTTCTATCTGTTTTTCTTTTAATCTGATGTTACCGGAAATTCCGGTAACTTTCTCTGTTTTTAAAAAAATAAAAGAAAAGTGCATCCACTTTGTGTCAAGCCACGTGTTTTAGTTTAAAATATATTTTAAATCTTTTTATTAAGATTTAAATCACGTGATAGGAGAGGTATGCTACTATGCGATCAGCCATGTTAAGTTTGAGTCGTGATATATGTGTAGTGTCTAGGTGTCAATCCGCAATAACAAAGCCAGTCGTTGATCTCGTCCTGTCTGTCAGCCGAGTTGGTCTAGTTTCATGTCAAAGTACGTAATTTTCAAATGGAAAAGATCGTGGATCTGCAGGTTTAATGTAATGAATGTTTGAATGGTTACGTATAGACACTGTCAGAAATTTAGGCCAATAAATCAGCATGCAGTGGCGGTGACTGCTTGTCAAAGATCCACTTATTTCAAGCCACCTATAGCATGCCATCTAAAGTTACGCAGCCAACTGAAGACCATGTTGCTATCACATGGTGCATACTACGGTCAAGGATATTTTCCATAATGAAAATCTATTACATGGATGGATGAACCAACATTGTTGTTTTCAATCACCGAGAAAGAAGGAAGAGTATCAATTGTGAGCTTAGCTATTGAAGAATGAGTTTTCTAGAGTACAGCTTGAGGAGGAGTCTTAGATTTCGGACAGGATTTCAGAGGAAGACACAACAACACTTGTTAGGTGAGCTCTTCTAGCTTTGCCACCTATCAGATTTCAGCAGACAGAGTTATTAATGACTGAAGATGACTAAAAGAGGAGGAAAAATAAAACGAATTGAACCACAATGTGTTGACCTAGTGGATGAAAATTCGAATGCGAGAAGGTTGTTTGTCCAAGCAAGGTGGTATTCTCTATTTTCCAGACTGGGAAGCTCTCACTTAGGAGTATCTCAAGAGTTTGCAAATTATTTCAATGGACAAGAAGCCACCATTTATGGTTTTAAATTGCAAGTATCAGCAGATTCAATTGCTGAGGCATTCAACCTTCCACAAAAAGAACAAAGATCCAAAAGGGTTCAAAGGAGGAAAAGGCCACTGTCAAGGAAGCAGCTACAAGAACCACAAGATCAAGATTAGCTATTGACATCAAGTCAGACTTCGACAAGCTTGCTAAAGCTATAGCCCACATGGAAGGAAGGTAAAAAGCTTTCCAAATAAAACACCTTTTTGCTTATCAAGTGCAATTTTGAAAGGCAACTCAAATGTCAAAGAGCATAAGTCTGCACAGGTTTTTCAGTGTTTTATGTGCATTTAAAAAAAAACTGAGCGCTACCAGAAATTCTGGTAGTGTTACAGTTTTTGCGCAGTTACAGGCTTTTACTGGAATTTCCGATAGCGTCTGTTTTAACTGATTTTTGACACCTGTCAGCAAAATTTTCGAGCCAGTTCAGGAAAGATAAGGGCTCATAACCAAATGGATATAACAAGTGACAGTGATAAGTGGTTATGAGGTTGTTGGAGGTCATATTAAATAAAGATACATGGTTATTTAAGAACCAAAGACATAAGAAGACAAATCAACTGAAAAAGGGGCAACATGTCAGCGTACTCAGCAGTTCAACCCAGATTCTCTTCTCTTCTTTCATTTACATTTGTCTTTTCAGTTAGATTTCTATGGGATATGGTTTTAATGTCCTATGACACCTATGTAATGTTAGGAGTAGTGTTTCATTCTTTTTAAAAGAGATGGAAGTTGGTGCCTCTCTTTCTATATATACCATTTGTAAATACCATTTCCAAGTTGGATGTTGGTCTACCTGAAGACTTAATATAATAGAGAAAAGTCTTTTTTCACTTCATGTTGAAGGATTTTGTGACTCAATAACTATCTAATGTATGGTGTGTTTTCTCTCTTTGTTAATTTCTTCTAATTTATGAGTTGCAACAGCTAGTAAGGTGTGAGTAAGAAATTGTTAAAGAATTTAATAGTAAATTATCTATTTTCCAGCTTCCTGCAAATCATATGTGTTGTAGAACATGTTAGTGAAGATTTCATAAAGGATTTTTGAAATACTTTATGCATGTAATCTACTTTCTGAATGTTGTTTACTTTGCATAAACAGAGTTTGTGTAATGAGTCATCATTATAGCTATGTGACTGATTTAGGATATGAATATTTCCTAGAATAAGTATCAGCTATCCATCTCCTATCATTTGTTACACTATGCTCCCTATACTACCAATTTACCCATACAATTTATACTTGTCACAACTTGCCAAATGCATGAAGGTCTTAAAGAATATAAAAAATCATTTCAAACTCTTTGAGAACCCATCCCACCATTCAAAAAACCTTTAAAGTTTGAAATGAACTATGATGTGTAAGGCTTACTCCTTTTGCAGTCAAGTAGTAACTCCTTGCGCTAACAACATATAATAATAAATGTTGATTATATGAAAATTCAAGACTCATTTAATAATAATTTTTAATAAAATTTAATTCGACATAGTAAATTTTGGATTTGGCATAACAAGAAGAGATTTGGAAATATATTAACGGTGTGCACAAAAAAAAAAAATAGTTACCATTATAACACAATTACAATGTGGACATGCGTCCCTCAACCAACTTCATGTTGAGTTGTGGACATTTTCGCAGCCCATGCATCCATGAGCCAACTCCATGAGTACATGCAAGCATCCAAGCCACCCTATGTTGTCTAGAGGGCAATGCCCTCCTCTTCAATGCAAAATGCTCTTCCTTAGTAGGGCATTCTCCAAACACGCAACCATCACCATATCCCCATCATGTAGAATGTCACGAAACCTATTAGGAGATATCCAATGCTCTAGGGAAGAATATGTAGTGAACAATAAATATATTAATATATAACCATAAATACACATAATAATAATAATAATACTAATAATAACAAAATGAACTAAACGATATGAATCTCCAACCATTTTGACTAGCGAATGCTATAAATATTCTATTTATTTTGGATTCATCATATGAAACAAATTAGTTCATTTCATTAGTATCAAATTTGTGTTATAATTTATCCCTTGGCCACACTCTTTTATCAAGCCTTGTCTAATCTCTTATTTTGGTCTTTGATTAGAAATTGTGTTGGGCTTTTAGCTATTATAAATTTATATATTACATTGAAGATTTCACTAAACCACGTTGTCTAGGGCCCAATGCCCTCCTATGGGATGCAAAACACTCCTCCCAAGTAGGGGATTCTCTAAGAAAGCAATTATCTCCATGTTGGCATCATATAGAACGTTACCAAAGCTACTACGAGATATCCAATGCCCTATGGAAGAATATGTAGTGAACAATAAACAAATTAATAAATAACGATAATAATAACAATAATAACAAATGAACTAAACGACATGACTCTCCAACAATTTTGACTGGTGAATCATATAAGAATACCATCACATGGCATTGCATTCATTTATGTCTCATTTCTCGTACTTTATTATGGATTCTTATTCCATAAGCATGGATTATTTTATGCTATCTTATTTATTTTGGATATTCATTATATAAACCAAATTGGCTCATTTTATTCATATCATATTTGTGTTCTCATTCAACCTGTGGCCAAACTCTTTTATCAGACCTTGTTTAATCCAACTTTTAGCCACTTCTATCATTTTAAAGTTTCATTAATTTTGGTATTTGATCATAAATTGGGTTGGGCTTGTTACCGCTTAATCTAGATGGGGCCTTGGGGGGGTTCCTAAGGGACAACTACTAGACCAAATGGCAACAATGGGACAAGAACCCATTGTCACGTCAGTCAATGTCCCTTGCTCTTTATGGACGTTCACCGATGGGAGGAGTCTCGATATGGAGGAAATCACTTGGATGATAGGATCATTGACAAGGTAAAATGTGATTTCCTAGGCCCATTCAAAGGAGAGGCTCAATTAATGGTTTAAACACTTAAAGAAAAATTGAAAGGCTCCCCAAGAAAGACCTATGAGGATGACCTCGAGCTTAGGAATATTCAATCATTATGAATGCCTAAGATCAAAACTTCCAAAATCCCTCACTTGTGACTTTGGGAGAAGCTAGGGTGACTTTCCACGAAAAATCCCTTGAGAGAAATACTATAAAAGACCAAGGGTTGAGAGATATACCGTGCAAAGTGCAAACCTTCAAGAATGATGAACTACAAAGTGAAAACCTTCAAGAAATCCCCAAGTCAAAGCAGCTTCAAGGGTTCCCTCTTGGTGTGATAGTTAGGGCATCAATTTATTTGAAATTCCACAGTCGGAATTCGTTCAAAACTAGAGGATGCCTAGAGGAGACATAAATGAAGAAACTTGTCCGGACGAAATCCTAAAATTCCTCCACCCTAAAATTTTGCACTAAGCCCTAGAAAATATTCTTATCCTTAGAGGACGAAGAAAAGAGAAAGAAAAGAGGTGAAAGAATGATATTTCATTAATTTACTCTGATCACAAAGGATCTAGGACTAGTGCCTAGCTATTGGGAAGATTGGAGCCAAAATGATCAAGATTTAGAACTTCGATCTTCAAGGAGTCCTAAGGAAGCAACCTCGCCCTATGTGGATACAACTTCACAACAAATTTAGACTTGTATACTTCGATATGCAAGATTTGATGGAGTTTCAAGGTAAAAGGTGCACAACCTACCCCTAGGAAAATTCGTTCTTCTTGACAAGATGAATAACATATGCAGTGATCCAATATTACGAGTGTTTCATAAATTCACATTAATTTTTAGGGCACAAGTAAACTCATGACATAGCATTCCATGCATTAGACATGATGAAATTAGCATGAAAAGAGCACGTACATGACAAAAAGAGTATATCCATCAATAAACTTGCCAAATAGAAGCTCCAAAATAGATAGTGAAAATATTCCACACATCAAAATGCATTTAATCATCCAAATCATTCCACAAATTGCAGGTATGAAATCTTTAGAAAGATATATCCCAAATCCAAGGGATGATGAATGAGATAGGATGTCTCTCTTATATTTATACAATCCTTTAAGGGGTTCAAATAGCTTAATTTAGCCTAATGATGCCCCTATAATAAAATAATGTGCAAAATAAAAATACTTTTGGTGACAATCCCACCAAATAGCTCCATAACATGAATAATTAGCCTCTCAAGAGGGTCGAAATGATAGAAAAGAAGCTAGAAGGGTCGTTGGAAGGCCAAATGATGTCCTTCAGGTGCCATAATGAATAGGAAGGCTCCAATAACAATGATGAAGGGAGTGGCCCCTTGATCTCCAAAAAAATGACCTAAGGTGCTCCCAAGTGGTTGTGGGGGCACAAACAATATCCTCATGGGTCTCCCACTAAATAGAACAAGCTTGTGTTCCATCTGTAGGGGATGGAACAAGGATGCAAGCCCCCCCTTATCTCCCTAGGTGAGACAAAACCCCATTTGGGCGCTAGATCAACTGCCAAGTCTGTGGTGCAACTGTGTAACCGATTGGGCAAGGTGGTCCAGGAGCATCATCATCATCAAACAAGTGGGGCAAGAGAAATCAATGAGTGGTGTTGAGGATCCCATTGCATGGCTATTTGATCTTTGGTGTAGTGGAGGCTCGTGGCTCTCAACACTCACCCTATAAATATCATTAAGACCCTCTAGAGGGCTTTGATCCCGTATAGGGAGACCAAACCCCAAGATGAAGATCCATCTACAATCTTATATAAGATTCAATGCATCTCCTCGCCTTCCAGTACAACAACTCATTAGAGCAATTGAGCAAATGAGCTTACAAATCATGGAACCAAGTGGGCACTTCACAGTGGCAAACCCATCCATATTGGGCTTTAGAATGTGCAAGTGTCCCCAGGCTCAAGAAAGAGTTTAAGCAAGGACCCTATTAGGTGGTTTCAACCTCTAAGTGAGTGACAGGTCCGTGGTACATACGTCAAATGGTAGGTGTCATGTGAAATAATGGTGGAATGGAGTAGGGTAGCACGGGAAGGCTCCAAGCCACATGCCATGGTACAAGGGTAGCCATAATGAGGGAAGCCCACACTTGGGTGTATAGATGTAGGAGAGAGAAATCGTGGTACATGAGCTACCCCAACCTTTGTTTTCCCACCCTTCTTCATATGCCCTTCGCCTTTTGTTGATTTTTCTGTTTATAACTGCTCAGGCCTCTGGGGAATGAGAGCATGATGTGAATGATATAGCAGTGGATACCCCCTTAGGGTAGGGCAATTCATTGCCCACAACGGGTTGGGACAATCATGGGTTCCTTAATGATGCAAGGGGATCACATAAGGGGCCCTAAGAACTAGGGTGATGGCCATGATAAAGGGGTAGAACTCATGTTTGGTTTTTGCCCACGTGCTAAATTTTTATGTCCGTGCCATCTTTTGCATTTTATGGTACAATTCCTATTGCAACTGGCCAGATTATACTTTTAACTTTCATTTTAGCTGCGTCAACCTATGAGGTATCGGTCCAGCCCCGAGCCAAAGTGTGGACAAGGGGAAGGGGAGGCTAAAACACCTTATGGACCCAATGGACAAATGTGGACCCAGATGGGAAATATGTGAAAAGAGGTTATGATGAGTGGAGGGGGAGTGATGTATGTGATGTCGGGAAGTGGGACCACGCAACCAAGATCGAGGTTTCCGAAAGATAATAAAATGTATTTTTGTTATGCTTGCTTCATGGGTTTCATGATCAAAGTTTTATTATAGGTCAATAGACTTCTTCTTGATGTCTATTAGTATTTGTCTTCTAGTTATAAATGTAATTAATGGTCATGAATATGAAGAGTCTAGTCAACAAATATGCTCCAAGACCTTGTCATTTATCTATGGAGGAATGGCTCATGACAACCCTCATTAACGCTGGAATAAATGCTCTCCATCTCGGCCTATATACAGTGATGAAGTCGACTCTCAAACATGTTGAAGGGTCGGCCTAAAATCAAAAGTAATGAGCACTATATATAGTGATGTGTTGTGGCTCATTTGGACACATAAAATTGCGGATAATTTCGACATACTATAGCATGACAAAGTCTGGAATATTTGCGAGTTAAAGGCAATAAGGCGCGGATCAGTTTTGCGTACTGTGCTAATACAGTGGATGCGGATCATTATGAAGGATTTGCGGTCAAGTATAGTGCGGTCAAACCTGTAATGAATACATTGATATACACCTGCAATCTAATGACGGAGTAAGGTCTGTGTTCTATGCGTTGTAAGGACTGTGACTAGAAGCATTCGGATGTGATGTTATGCGAAGGGCTAAAAGATTGAGGATCATGTTGTGATACGAAGTCTAAGGGTTATTGCAGTGTGAGAAAAAGAGGAAGGTAAATCTGTGAATTACCTTCCTAATCACAGTTTATAAGAGAAAGTAATATATCTCTAGATTCACGGATATGTGAAGTGAAAGATAAGATCTCGAATAATCATGTCTCCAACAACTGAATAAACAAGAAGAAGCGTTTGAAGATAAACTTAGAGACTGAGTTCTCTAATGTTGGTGCAGGACAGTGCAGGTTGGTGAAGAAAAGAAGGATCAGCATTGAAGGTCGACAAAGAAGCAGTCGCAAGGTCTTGGAGGCATACATAGATCAAGGGTCTCAGTCTTGGTCATGGTATTTGCCATCTGAAATTCTATAAGAAGAATTTATCGTGGGTTTTCCTCTCCAGGAGGGAGAGGTTTTTCCCTAGCTCGAAGAGCCTAATTTTGTGTCTCTTGTATTTTGATAATTGACTTGAGGAAAGACTAAATAGGCTAAGAAGAGAAGACATAAGTAAATCAAGTAAGCTCACAAGTAATTATCAAGAAGAGAATTTGAATTAATCACTGGTCCTTCAAATTCTCAACACATGGAGCCTTAGCTGAGCTGCCAGTGGACTATCACTCGAATGTTTCTCTTGACCTAGTAGTTGCCCTATAGGATACCCTCTTAGGACCCTTGCTAGTCTGAGCGTTAACATTTTTGGCATCGTTGTTGGGGACACGAGACGTGTGTTTTGTTCCCCATACGACATATTGTCATATTATTATAGGTGACTCCAATGAAACAACGAAGCCCTAGTTCTTAATTGAACTTCAAAGTTAATGCTTATAGGGTGAAGCAAGCATCTATCAAGGCATTCTAATTCACCCTGGAAACTCCATTTTAATCTTAATATGCAAAATCATGAAAAATGGACTATTGTTGAAAAGAGATTAATCTTGGTCCTACATTTGCAAAACTCAATGATCAAGACTTTCAAGAACTGCAAAAGGATGTGGAAAAATATGTTGAGTTTTATGAAGATTTATTGGAAAACATGGATAAGGAGTTCATGCTCAGATTTCATTGCTCAACACAAAAGCAATTGTACATAATGATGTGTTCCTATAAGAAGGATCATATGATGATTAGATATACGCTTTTATACATGTAAGTGTTATTTTCATGCTTATTCTTGTATTTACTTTGTCACATGAATGTTGCTGGGATTTTTGCTATACAAGTTTGAAATTTACTACTTTTCTATACAAATTGGTGGAAATTGTCATCTTTTATAGCGTTGCATAATGCCATGGGCCATGTATGAATGGGTGAATGTTCCTAGAGATAATTTGTGTTAAATACATCTCGACAAGTCATCAATTGTTGCAAATTGAAATATAAAGACCTTGAAGCAACTACTCTCATGCCCTAATGCCATGCGAAGATGTTTGAAGGCCTCCTTCATTGGGTTAAATCTTTCCAAACCATAAATTTTCCTTGACTCCATCTCTCCCAAAGGACAAGGCACTAATCCTCCATAGGTGATCACTTCCAAAGCTTATTTCTCTCACTTTCCCTCTTTTTCGAGGACTAGCCTCCATAGGTTACTTAGGTCATCACTTTTCTCACGATTTAGCCATCAATAGAATTCGATCTCTTGACCACTCTTCTGTCGGTGTGTCCTCTAGAAGCCCTCCAAATTTCAAGAAAATTCCGACGATGGGATCTTGGGATATTTCAAGCACTAGCTCGAAGATCGATTACTGAGTATGCCAAAGATCCGGACATGTTGGCTATAATCAACAATCTCCCAGGGAATTCAAAATTTGAATGGAAGAACGATATCTTATGGTACAAAGGGAGAATTTATCTAAATTCCAAATCCAAATTTATATCAAAAATACTCAAGGAATCACATGATTCCATGTCATCAGGACATGTAGGATATTTCAAAACCTACTACAATGCGCGTCAGTCATTCTTCTGGAAGGGTATGAGTCACGATATTCAAAAATATGTTGTAGAATGTGACAAGTGTCAAAGAAATAAAACTGAAAACATTATGACACCTGGCTTACTTCATCCCTTAAATATTCCGGCCCAGAAGTGGGAAGAAATATCGATGGATTTTATTGAAGGATTGCCGGTATCAGATGGTAAGGATAAAATCTTCGTTGTAGTAGATAGACTCACTAAGTATGCTCACTTCATCGCTATTAAAAAAACAGACTCTGCAAAGCAAATTGCAGAGATATTCTGCAAATATATTTATAAACTACACGGCTTTCCGAAGGTTATTGTTAGTGATAGGGATGCCAAATTTAAGGGAAACTTTTGGAAGGAATTGTTCAACCATGTTGGAACCTATCTCAATATGAGCTCAGCTTATCACCCTCAAACAGATGGGCAAACAGAGGTTGTTAATAAATGTTTGGAAGCCTACCTACGCTGTTATGCTACGGAGAAACAAAACAAGTGGGTCCAATGGTTGCATCTTGCTGAATGGTGGTATAATTCTACTTACCATACATCGACAAAAATGACTCCGTTCCAGGCTCTATATGGATATGAGCCTCCGAAGTGGAAAGATTTTGCTTCAATTCAAACTAATTTGCCAGTAGTAAAAAATCAATTAGAAGAACACCAAAAGGTCGTCCAAATTCTAAAAGATAATTTGAGTGTTGCACAGAATCGTATGAAGCAACAAGCTGACCGTAATCGCACTGAGAGATCATTTGAAGTTGGAGACTGGGTGTTTGTCAAGCTTCAACCATACAAGCAGTTGTCCCTTAAACAAAAAGAAAAAAATAAATTAGCTCCAAAGTTTTATGGTCCGTATCAAATTATTAAAAAGATCGGTCAAGTCGCTTATGGGTTGAGCCTTCCCGATACCAGTCGTGTTCACAATGTTTTCCATGTATCCTGCTTAAAAAAGGCATTGGGTAACCATCAGTTGCCCCAAACAACACTTCCCATTTTGGATGATGAAGGCAAGCTCGTTCTAGAGCCCGAGGGTATCCTATCTACTCGTGATAAGAAGCTGCGCTCTCGTGTTATTACCGAATATTTAATCAAGTGGAAGGACTTGCCCATTGAAGAAGCATCTTGGGAGTCTGAAGCATTTCGCGAGCAACACCCATCATTACGTATGCTTTGAGGACAAAGCATCTTAAGAAGGGGGCAATGTTATGTATATTTTATTATTTATTAATTAGATTTAGTTATCTTAGGTTATTAACTGAAAAGGCATGATCAAAGATCATGCCTCTTCACCAAGGGACACCTTGAGGCTGTATTTAAGCCCAGGCGATCCCTCATTGTAATCATCTCATCTTTCCTCATTAATAATATATATTTATCAAGTTTTACCAGAGTTTTTACACTCCATTCCCCATTGGCTAGTGACCTCATTGGGATCATTACACTTTATTTCAAGAAGATATATCCATTGATCCTCTTCTCTTCCACAATTAAGTCAGGCTCTTCCTTGGCTGATCAATTCCATACCCTTGACCTAATTTTGGGCATGCTTGGCCTTGTGTGGTCCCCCAACCTATTAACGCCAATTTCACAAAGATCACTTAAAGGTCAAGTCTCAATAAAGATCACTAGGTCTAGGAACCATCTTGACAAAGCATACTCTCAAAACCTAGCCCTAAGGATCCTCTTGGCCCTTCCTTGAGATGACATCACCTTGCTTCTAAAGCAAGCAACCCATGCAATTGAGTCTCTCTTGTGAATAAGCCTTGGAATCACTCGTCATCCTCTTATTGACCTATTCATCTTGTGCTTCCCGCTTTATATTAGGTCTCCTCCCATCGTTGAAAGTCTGTAAAGAGCACAGAGCCTTAGCTGAGGTGACAGTGGGTTATTGCTCCATTGTTTCCCTTGACCTAGTAGTTTCCCTATAGGATCCCCTCCTAGGACCCCTACTAGTTTGAGCGGTAACACTTCCAAAGCAAGCAAGTCAGTTATCTAAGCCTCTCTTGTGAATAGGCCTTAGGAATTATTTCACATCATATCATCAATCTATCTAGCATTGTGATTCCTGTCGTATCAAGACTCCTCCCATCAGTGAAATTTCGTAAAGAGCAAGGAGCTTTAGCTGAGGTGACAGTGGGCTATTGCTCCATTGTTGCCCCTTGACCTAGTAGATTCTCTATAGGATCGCCTCTTGGGATCC
Source organism: Pinus albicaulis (assembly GCA_034641835.2). Classification (NCBI taxonomy): domain Eukaryota; kingdom Viridiplantae; phylum Streptophyta; class Pinopsida; order Pinales; family Pinaceae; genus Pinus; species Pinus albicaulis. Next base: position 24,916 of record JAXQQM020066061.1, on the reverse strand, counting down.
CAGCAGGGGATATCCTCGACAACCAATGTCACTAACTTCAAGGTACATAGAGCGCTTGGTGCTCTTCATTAAATACGAGTTCCATACCCTAAACACGACAAAATCCAATGGAAACATTGTGATCCCCCCAATCCTGAAAAAACTGATAAGTCTATTTGATTTTGAGAGAGATCTAAAATTGTACTTTCTCTATATGAAATCCAATGAGGTCGGAATCACTCTCAAACATCCTGAGCCATTTCATGGTAATGTTAAAAATTTAAGTAAAAGGTTCAAAATAAAAGATAAAGGAGAATATCACTTTTACTTTAAGAATTTAACATTACCGTGAATTGCATATCTATACTAGGGCCATAGGCTTGAATATTAGGTTGCCCCACTAAAAAATTCTTGTTTCTTTGAAAAATATTTGTGTTTAGAACATCTTTGATATTTCTTTTGCAAGGAAAGCTAGGGAGAATTTTTTTTGCAGGAGCACGCTCTCGAAAATCGCTCCCAAACAATATACATGAGCGCGCTCCAGGGGTCGCTCTCGATGTGCTCCCTCTCAGAGAGTGTTTCGAGAGCGGATTCGACGGGGGTGGGGGCGCTCCCACACAACATTGGTCTCAAGTTGTTGCTCCCACGTGTTGAATCTTTAGCTTTTATCTCTTTGTTTTATTGTGCCATAATATGTTTTCTTTATTTCTTTTCGATGCATCAACCTAGCATCTATGTTTTCGAGCCCTACTAAAGGTATGTGAACATATGAGTGCCAAATCCCCAAAAACCAATGGCAAGTTGAACTTGAAGAGTGGAAGTGAGATATGGGCTTGTAATGTAAGATGGAAAGTGTTGATTATGACATATGGGAAGATGGAACTATGCGCTTTCAATTAGGGATACCCATGTGGTGCCACTCCTATAACCCAAAGGGTCATAAGGGTGGTCCCTCTAGACTGGGATCAAAAATTAACCCCCATAGTGAGGTGAGAGAAAAAGATCATGGTCAAGGTATATCTTCTAGATCAACCCATAATCCATACAAAATGCGCAAAGACAAACAAGTATAAGCACTTAATCGCAAAATGATCAAAGTACATTTTGAGTGGGAGCCCACCTTGATCCAAGTGTTAATGCTAGATGGGTGAGAAGCATATGGTTGATGAAAGTGCTAGAGATGTATGGCATATCATCAACTAATGGTGGATGGAAGGAGTTGCTACTTGTTTGGCAGACCGGTTGCTTGTCAAATGCGAGAGAAAATTTGTCTCTTGTAGGGTTACCCATTTTCGTGGGTAACACAACCCTAAGGGGAGGAACAATTCTTAGGACAACCCTTTCAAATAGTACAGACAAGTAATAGGTGTTATTGTTGGGAAAAATACTAAGAGGGGGGGGGGGGGGTGAATCAGTATTTTAAAACTCACTTAACTTTTTCTTTTCTTACTCTGGTTTCTGTATGTGAATTTACTGAAGCAAACCTGCATATGTACGCGAATGTTATGCAGACAACTAGCGTATATTCAACGAACTTATATTTTAGTTAATTCCTCATCTGTTTAACTTAAAATAGTGCATTAGTGATTCATTAGAACAGGATAAGGCATCACACATAAGCAACACACATGAACACTAGTATTTAGGCTGGAAATCCAATGTGGGAGAAAACCACCATTGATGTCATCTCTGTCTTCAAATATATTATAATGAAAACTTCTTACAATCTTGTACTAGCGCAGACTCATACCAGCATGCAGGCACCCACCTGCAGAAAACTACAACCTTCACTCGTTCTCCAGCACCTACTAGAAGAGAGCTCCAACCCCCTGATCTCGTTTACCAGCACCCACTAGAAGGGAGCTACAACCCCCTAATCTGATCACCAGCTACTACTGGTAGGAAGCTTTGACTTCCTCACTGAAGGCTCCAACCCTCAACACCAACATGGACAACGTTTCATAAATTTTCACACTAGATCCATCCGCTTCAACACATCACAACCTGTACGCCACTTTTCATCAAATTTTCAAACTGAACCCACTACCATCATTTAAACCCAATACCATATATCAAAATTGAAACTGATCATTGTACCAAGTCATTCAACCAATCATGGAATTGTTGAATCAAACAACCACTGAACCAAAACAAACACTCAACCAATTACCAACTCAAATCAACCAACCTCTTCTTAAACATTCAAAACAGTGAGATCACTATAACCAAAATATCATTACTGAACCCAAAACACTGCATCAACATACTAAAACAACTGCAACCCTGATCAATCATAGGACAAAATATGTATGCTACTTTGCTTAAACAAACCTGCGTATATACGCACTTTTCATGGATGCAACCTGCGTACAGATCTCAACATACCAAATTTTGAATTACTATCAATCTAAACCAGACAATGAACTGAACACAGACATACTGAAACATTATGTCAGATTACAGATTTCTGAACTTCAAACAGTTAGTTGTATCATGGACATTCTTCAACAAATCAATACTCAATCAATTCAACTTCAAACATCACTATTAAGCCCAAATCAACATGAAGACTTCATCAATAAACAACAGATAAACAAAAATACTGTATAGAGAGATAAAACATATTCTTCAACAAAAACCCTAGCTTTCATACGCACTTTTCATAAATCATTTCCGCATGTATACGTGATTTTCAGAAAGAAAAATCGCATACAAATCTAAACATACTGTAGAAAATATACACTATTATTCAGAAGAGAACATGTGTGTGTACACGCCTTTCCAGAGACAAACTCGCATACAAATCTGCGATTTTCAACTTATAACTGTGTTGTACTTCAAAAACTTCAGACATACCTAGATCACGACATTCAAAGAAATAAACATACATCAAATAACAAATCTAGTCAACCCATAAGCAAATCATACAATACATAGTCATTTCAGGTCTAATGATCTTTATCCATCATTGTACTACCGGGTGCATATTTATTTCAAATTAACCACTCATCAATAGCCCATACTATGAAATAATACTTCAGATCAAAGTAATCATCAATCACTCTGACATTTGCACACTCTATCACTTTGATCTTCACTTCTTTATATAGCTTAGGCTTTAGCCAATACCACAGGTCAAAACCACAATAGTGTTGGTGGTAAACTTTGATAGGATTAAATAGTCATTACTTCGCTCAATACTGTGGGCTAATACCATGGTAAAGACCCTTGGTATTTAGAGAATCATAGTGCACCAAATGTACACGCCTGTTGTTCTTCATACTCGCGTGTGTACGTGACTTTGCTTCATAGAACCCGCGTATATTTCTTCAACTGTTCACATTTATAATTTTTTTGTTTCTGACATGTATACCTTTGTCCAATAATTCTGCCACTTCGTTCAATCATTTTCTCACCTGTAAACTGGCCTGTGTACTCATCCTGTCAACACATACTTATCCTGCTATAAGTGTGTTGCCATCAAGGATAACACATACATCATAATGCCAACAATCTCCCCCTTTGGACTTGATGGAAACCGCGTTGGTGTTTGATCTCCACAACCTGTAGATACTTGTAAAACACATCAATTTTGCAATTCAAATACCAAGTTATTCTCTCCCTTTGACATCAAGGGCAAAGGGCAGACCAATGTCGAATCAAGGCATCTCTTTCCTTGTAGAGATAAGAGATCTGATCTAAACTATGACCATACTCCCCTTGAGCACATGTTGAATCTTCTAAAATACGAGGTACATGACTCTAGGACTCAATTGAATATGACCTTTCCTATCACCAAGGATTCAAACTTACATCAACCACCCAACCAAGTGGGGTCACATAACATCATCTACCCATCATGGGATTACATACATAAACAACTTGACCTTCCATGGTCAAAACATGATTAAGCATTACAAGAATTACATTATAGGTCTTTAAATGACCTTTACATCAAATGACAGCTATGACTTTTAGAACCAAGACCAAAAGAATGCAACATAGCATCCTTCAACCAAGTACATAAGTTTCTTGACCAATATTGCAAACATAATGCTAACAATGCATCATTAGCAACAAGGCTAATGCTCCCCCTGAACATGTGCTACCTGTTCATTGTCAGATCCCACATCAACTTATACATCAAAGCATCTTCATCAATCAGAAAAGCATAAATGTCATATTGTACCAACTCATAGATCATCATTACTCAATACCACTTATAAGTAACATCAACAAACCATAACCATCAACATCAGAATAAGAAAGCCAAATAATAATTGTCTGAAGCATCTCAGAGTATTTTCTTGAGTCTATCCCATTGTTTCTCTATCAGAGAAAAAAAAACATACACGATTGTCTGTATAGGAACTCGCGTATATACGTGATTTTCTTTCATAGGATCAGCGTACAAAAAGTGAAATACCGAAAACTTCACAACTTCAGCTCCCCCTAAGCTTGTACAGTCTATACCTGTGTTCATCAGATGCACTGTCAGAAATATAAGCAACCAGAATTATCGAAAAAACCATTGGAATCATCATATATTGCTCCTCCTGAGATTATACATTACTGATCCTGAGCACCTAATAATCATCTTCTGCTCTCATGAGGTCATGTACCTCACATCACTTCTAAAGTCATTAAGAAGTAATCTTGAGAAATAACTGGCTGCAGTAGGGTCAACGTTCCCTACGTTTCTGAGCAGTGTTCCTTCCTCCATATTTTCTTGCAATTTCTAGTTATGTGTTGAAACTTATCCCGTCTCCTGTTTCTATTCAACATACATGACCTGCAATCAGTGGCCTTATGCCCAAATTAGTTACAAGAGAAGCAATATCCATAAAACCATCCTTTATTCCTAGGAGTTGATCTCCCTGTGAAGTGGCTATTTGCTTAAGGTCAAAATAATCTTCTTCTGCAACTGGCTACAATATGTCCATAATTATGACATATAAAGCATTCGATATCATTGATCAGAGGAGAGAATTCATTGACACTTCTATAATTAGGAGCGATTGATTTCCTTTGAGGATTCATGATCCTTGGTTGTTGATCAAGTTGGCCTTTTGTCTTTTTAAACACTTCAAGTTTTGCATTGTTATCCTTTGGATCTTTAGCACTAGCTTGTGAACTAGATTCTCCTTTAACAGTTTCATGAAAACCAAGACCAAGTTTAATAGAGGGAGACCTTTGACTACTAAGAATATTATCCAGAATCTTAGTACTATCTTGAAATCTCAAATGTTTATCTTTTTCTTCTAATTTACCTTTTAAGATGTTTACCTCAACCTCCATTCTTTAGTACTGTTTTTCATTTTCTAGATTATGCTTCTTCATACCTTCTTCAACCCTTCTTCCTTCTTCTACTTGCTCTTTTAATTTGAGAATCTCTTCTTTTAGCCCACTTTCTTGTTCTTCAAATGTTTGAAGTAGTTCTCCATTTTGATTATCTTATTTTTCAAGATCTGCTTTTAAAGAGATGATTTCGGCTTCAAGACCTTCACAATACTAGTTAGATTCTACAACAACAGTTACTGATTTAATATAATCCTTGTTATCATACACTTGCAACTTGTCTTTAAGATTATCAATCTTTTTCAAAGCAAGATCAAGTTTTCTTCTATGATCATAAATTTCCTCTAACCTGTCATCTGCTGAATTAATAGCTCCATCCATCATTGTATGAGATGCTTTATCGTCATGTACTTTCTTTGACACATTGTTAGGGATAGGATTACCTGATAGTTTCTCTGATGAACAATCTTCCTCTGGGATTTCTTCACAAATTGATTGTAGCTTATCCCATACTTGCTTTGCAGATGTATAATGCATAACTTTATTCAATACTGAATCAGATATGCTACAAAATATGTCACTCACTGCCTTACTATTCTTTTTCACTTCCTCGTTTGATAGGGGAATCTTGGTGTAGCCATTACCTACTAAATACCAAACATTACAGTTCATTAGATTAGACTTCATCTTTTCTTTCCAGTGTTGATAATTACCTTTGCTTAGCATAGGTATATCTGCATCGACCATCGTTTCTGACTTGCCTTGATCTTTTGCTTCTAGAGGAATTATTTCTAACTTCTCTTGAGAATGTTTACTTTCACTTTTACCTATGAGTGAAACTTCGGTTGTGTCACTGTCATCATCACTATCAATGTGGCATAGACAAGGAAATGGACTACAATTAGAACAAGAACCCATACCTGTTAGTTCCTTGTTGTCGACTTCTTCATTCCAGATCAATAGAAAACGGGGTGCTCCCAAGCTTGAATATTTTCTAACATCAGTAATTTTTACTGCATCTGATATATCACTATCACAGCTACTAGTTTTTGAATCCTTTATTTGAGCTAACTTCTTTATTCCCGTCATATTGACGAATCTCCTTCAAGCGACCAAGCTTCTTCTAAAGGACCAGTTCTGATACCAATTGTTGGGAAAAATACTGAGAAGGGGAGGTGAACCACAATTTTAAAACTCACTTAACGTTTTCTTTTCTTACTTTGAGTTTTGTACGCTACTTTACTGAAGTAAACCTGCATATGTACGCGCCTGTTATGCAGACAACTAGCGCATATTCAGTGAACTTATATTTTAGTTAATTTCTCATCTGTTTAACTTAAACCAGTGCATTATTGATTCATCAAATATTTGATAAGAAGTAAACATGTGTAGTAAAAACAGAATAAAGCATCACACATAACCAACACACATGAACACCAATAATTAAGGTGGAAACCCAATGTGAGAGAAAACCACTGCTGATGTCGTCTCTATCTTCAATTATATTATTACGAAAACTTCTTACAATCGTGTATTGCCGCAGACTCATACCAGCACGCAGGCACCTACCTGCAGAAGGCTACAACCTTCACTCGTTCTCCAGCACCTACTAGAAGGGAGCTTCAACCCCCTGATCACGTTTACCAGCACCCACTGGAAGGGAGCTACAACCCCCTGTTACTACTGGCAGGAAGCTTCGACTTCCTCACTGAAGACTCCAACCCTCAGCACCATTAGTATTTTAAAACTCACTTAAATTTTTCTTTTCTTACTCTGGTTTCTGTACGTGAATTTACTGAAGCAAACCTGCATATGTACGCGACTGTTATGCAGACAACTAGTGTATATTCAACGAACCTATATTTCAGTTAATTCCTCATCTGTTTAACTTAAAATAGTTGTTAAGCAGGTAAATCCTCTCTGCGGACAGAGATGATCTCTCTAGCCCTAGAGTGGGTCTAGAAACAAAGGGACATGCTAAAGTGTTGCTTCCTAATTATTGAATGAACAAAGGACATGGTAGATCGACCTACCTGAAGTCCAACGCTGTCGTTGTTGCTGTAGGTAGTGGTGGCCTCTCGCTCCTGCCTTGGAAAATCACAATCCTTCCGCCAATACGCTTGGATACCTGCACATAGAACAAGAAACAAGAACAACATACGACATAATGGTTTCACTCATAACTACTAGCCAGTCAAAGAGGGCTAAGCATGTTGCATTAAGCATCTAACATAATACAAAATGGGAACCAAACAATAGTCATGTATATAAATGAATAGAAGGAAGAGTTACAACCAATGCTTTAACGTCGCAGTCTCCTCCAGCAGGGTTTAGCCAAAGCGCGTCTCAGATGCTCGTCAGGGAATTCGGACGGGATGAAGGCATGGACTCAAGCTCTCTTAGAAGTCATGGACTCAAGCTTCCTCAATGTAATTCCTTCTTATTCTATCTTCTCTAGTAATTCAACTATAATATGTTTAATTCTCCAAGTTCAGCTAGCTTGTTCTAAGAGAGATAGCTTCTTCTATAGAGGAAAATGAGGAGTTTAGGATCCCTACAAAGGCAGGAGGGAGGCCTATCCTTTAGGGAGTACCCATAAGAGGTGGAAACCATAAACCTAAAGGAGGGAGTCCGTGGTTTTTCAGTTCAACCACTCCCAATGACTCATCCTTGAGGTGGTTGGAGTGGAATCTCCACCTCTATTTTTAAAAAGCATTCCATAAACAGCTTGGCGCGGGTGGCAAACTGGGACAGAGCGCCAGCTGGCGTGGGGCCTAGTGTCAATCTTCCTCTTTGGCGCGAAGGCATAACTGATTACTCGCACCAAGGCAAAAACAAGGGTTTTTGAGTCTCTGGTCAAGGAATTGTCAATAGAAGGAATATTACTCTCATGTAAAGGGATACAATGATGGTCTTTGCAAGGCATGACACTGCTTATTGATCACGGAAATGACCCTCCAATTGGTGAGATGGGGATTGTAGGGACAGTGACAAAATGTTGTGTAACAGATGCCCCCTAAAGCATGAGGTCAGAGGGAGAGGGAGGGTCGAAATGTTTCATGAAAACGCGTTTGAACCAAACACCGCTGTCGAAAAACCTGCAATTAGGAATACAACTGATATCTCTGATACATGAACATGTGGTATGGGCACAGCCATCCATAATAGCGTATATATAAAAACTAAGATCCGAGGTATGGACGCAGCCATCCAGCAATAAGGATCAACAAATAGACTCAGGTATGGTCGCAGCCATCCGATCAAAAGAGTCATGCAATAAGTCATGATAATCCACCAAAATCCGCAGCCTGGATTCTATCAGACATTTTAGTCTTGCGCTCCATCTCGACCCGAACAAGTACAAATTCAAGCATGCGAATATATGAGCTAAAGTCGAACATGCAAGAAAATCACCTAATTACCAGCCAATGATGAAATTTGTTAACAGGCACGAGAGAAACCACCAATAATGACAATGGCTCTCAAGGCACAACTGGTACAATCCACGGAATGTGAACAGTGATCTGGCATCGAACATTTGCAGAATCACTCGATCGAAGGCCAATGATGTGGACCTTGCATCGAATGCGAAAAACCTACCATTAAGGAAAGCAGGCTCCAAGGTACCAAAATAGAGTCTCTAGATCAAATTCCTAGATAATGAGCTGAAGTCGATAAGAAGTGACCTGATCGAAGGTGGGCCATAATGTTTCCCACATCATCGATACGAGATAGAGGAATATGATGATGAACAGGACCAACAGAGAATCAGAGGGAGGTTGAAAACTGTAGAGGCAAACTTCTCTTGAACATATCAGCAACACGACACTGGATTTGGCAGTATTTGACATCAAAGGATCTGAGGTCATGATGACGTGGCAAAGAACAGATGAGAGATCAAAACAGATTACCCAAACCCACTGAGGCAAAAATGACGAAATGAGATGTCCCCAACCTAAGAGCGACATACTGCCAACATAACTAAAACTTGGTTCCATTTTCCCCCACCATTTCTGGTGAGTACCCCAATTATTTTTAAAACAAGCTTGAAGGGGATAGCATATGCTTGTGTTGTAAGTTTGTCCTTAGGACAAATCCAACCTAATACATTTTACGAGCCCTAGGAAGGAGGAACTCGAGGAACGTCATGGCGACGAAATCTGATGTCATCAGGGTTTAACGAGTTTGACAAAGGGAGAACTCTGCATCTTTTCATGTTTAGAGAGTTTGAAAAGAAGGCAGAAAAGAAAACTCCATCATGACCCTTTTCGTAAATAGTCTCTCAGATCCGAAAAGGTAGAAAACAATATCTGAAAGAACCTCTCAGTCGTGATAGGCTAAGGTATTCCTTTTTCGTAAATAATCTATCCCAGCTCAAAAAATGGGTAAATGTATACAGGGTAGATATCGCTTTGCAGCCATTTAACGAGTTCGAAATGACAAGAGTCTCGGCAATCTTTCCAATTTTAGAGAGTCAGAAAAGAGCTGAAAGATGACTCTAGCAGCGACTTTTTCGTGTTTTTACTGAGTCCGAAAAAGTATAAAATTTAACTCGTTACTTCATCACTATGGCTTGAAAAACCTGTTGTTGCACAAGAGACACGTGTAAAACCCATTTTTTGAAAATAATATAATAAAATAATCGAAAAACATGTCTTAAAACCTAATTAGGGTATGCCAAAAATGGTAAAAATAATTACTTTTCACTTCTTTACCTCTTGTGGAGCAATAGTTACCCATTTTACTGTGCAATCTTGCGGCGACGATAGCGGCCAATCCAGCAGACCAATCTCAAATCCGTCAGTTCCAGGTAAGAACCGAGATCTCTCCCTTTATTTTGAGTCATTTCTTACTTCCTGCAACTTCCAATTTTGAATTCTGGGAGAGGAAATGTGAATATTAGGGCACGAAAGTTGGCACGAGTTTCGGGCACGGAGTTGCGCCAACCGCCCAATTTTCTACACTAGGGTGCACCAACGGTGCAAACCATTTTTCGTGCAAAATGCAAGTCAAATACCCTAATTGTTCACAAATCTAAGCTTCAAAAATAGCTAATACTATTCATATGAATGTGTTTGCAGGTAAAAAGCGGTGAAATGGTAATTGAATGGAAAGAACGGGAACACAACGAAGAGGACGAGCTTGCCATGGAAAATAAGAGATGCATGGAAGCTCTTCGAGATTGTGGACTGGAGAAGTTCTTCTTGACACCATGTCTCCGTGCTCAACTGGAGCTACTACAATATTTGATCAGCATATGGGATGAGGATCAGGAAAAGTTCATCCTTCGAGATCAAGAACTTGAGATTGATGTTTTTGACGTCTATTTTATCATAGGATTGTCGCGGAGGGGAGCAGCACCGATTTTAACCGGTACCCGGCCTTGCATGGAGAGTATGTCCATGGTGATGGATAGGGTATGTCAAGGGGCATGGAAGGGAACAGGAAGTGGGAAGGTTGATATCCAAACGATCACACACTTAGTACTAAAAGTAGTGCTACATACCATCACATGAGCTGCGGGAACGCAAGCACCGCACGAAGTAACAAAAATGCAGTTGCTTCTTGCCGTAGACTGCTTGACACCGACCATCTACAATTGGGCAGAGGCCGTGACAATAAACATGAAACGCCAGCGAACAAAATGCAAGAAGGGCAACTTGAAGCAATTTGGTTATGGTTCTATTCTGGTATCGTTCTCCCTGGAACGACTACCAATTTTTCAGCGTCAGGAGCTCATAGTCCCAACACCACCAACGAGAGAACCACAGATGGCCCAATGGGTGGCTTTGATGCCAAGGGCAAGGGACAGCCAACAGATGTCCTGGAGACCGGAGTTTTTTATTGGCTCCGCCGATAGTTGATCGTCGTGGAGGATTGGCCCTACTCTGGTACAAATTTTACTGGTGATCCAGACCTCCCACTCCTGGAGGAAGAGGACTGGGATGAAGATTTAGGTAAGACTCATTTTTAATTTTCATGAGTGTTATGATTTTTTTTAGTTATGTATATTCTGACATTATATCTATGCATTTTCAGATGTTGGCCCAAAGAGACCTGAGGGTATGTCTCCGATAGCGAGGCGAATCCCTCATGATTTCGAACCTCATGGCGAGAAAGGCAAGGAAGAGGAGATCGTGCTGAACCTAGAGGGCATCACACATGGAATCCCGAACTATGCACGATTTGATGATGTTCCTCGTGCCTACCAGAGACATACTGTAGGGGTGCCAAGTTGCATTCACCGCTTGCTGAGGCGGCTTGTACGGGCAGTGACATGCTATCACGAGCATCACGCCGATTAGACACCTAGGCTTTATATATGTATATTTGAGAGACATGGTGTCTCAAGATGTAACAGAAACACATATTTTTTGAATTTATGATGCACACTGATGCAAACACACAATATATATATACACATCTATTTTCCTACATGGATCTTTTTCATATGATGATGATTTTACAAATTACGCAAATGTCTAACTAATACAATGTTGGCCATTGTATTAGTTAATGCATTCATGCGTCTAGGAATATGTTGATATATGATAAAATCAAAATGTCTTTCCAACAAACGAATATGTAAATACAATCTCAAAATGTATGGGTTTCTGACGGAATAATGACCATGGAGTTGCAGAACAACAAGCTGTGAATCTAGCTTTACAAGCAATGCGCGTATGCCGAGATTGATTGCCTCGGTTAATAGTTCAAGGACAGCACTATATTCAACGACATTGTTTGTAGTTTGTCCTAGACAAATACCTTGCAGTTCCATCAACTCACCAGCAGGATCATAGATTACCTAGGCTGCTGAAGACAAATTCCTGGTACTGTGGGAAGCACCATCCGCGAAACCGACATAAGGGGTATATACACAAATAAGCAAGACCCAAATAAGCAGGAAAATGCTCGCAAAGCACACCAAATCAAAACATGTACAAAAATGAAAAAAACACCTATGTACACAAATCATGCATGAATGACTCACACATAATACTTTTTGAGATACAACCCATTTTTGGGTTGTTCTAAAGGATGACCTTCGTAATCAATGAGCTCATAGGCCCCATTCTGCAATACACGTTTAACAATGTAAAACCCATGCCACATGGGTTGAAATTTACCTGCCCCCAGCTTATCATGAGCTTGGTCGTACAGGAGGACGAGATCTCCTTCAACGAAAGAACGAGGGGAAACTAATTGGTTAAAATGAGCTTTGACCCGCTTTTTCTGTGCTTCAATAACCAGAGTAGCAAAGCGGTGGGTTTCATCTAACCTTTCGAGATAAAGGAGATGCTCTTCTTCTGGTGAAGTGTTCGGCAGTAATTCAACAGCCAACTTGAGCGAAAGTATTTCACATTCAATCGGAAGAGTAGCTTCCAAACCATAAACCAACTGAAAAGGGGTGAATCTGGTTGCACTCTTAACTAAGGTTCAATATGCCCAAAGAGCTGAAAATAACATAAGATGCCAATTGGATTTATGGATCCCAATCATACGTTGAAGCATGGTAACAAGAACTTTGTTCACGGCTTCAACCTGGCCATTGGCCTGAGGATAGTACGGCGTTGAGCTATCGTGACGCAAACCCAACTTAGAAGTCAACTTGGCCACCGTGTAATGCCGAAAATGGGAACCATGATCGGTAATGATGGCTTGAGGGACACCAAACCTAGTAATAATGTGATTGAACATGAATTGAGCAGTTGTCTTACCGTCAGCGGCAAGTGTAGGCATTGCTTCAGCCCATTTAGTGAAGTAGTCCACGGCTATGATAATATAAGCATGCCCCCCGTCCGAGTGATGGTTACACGTCATAAAATCGATGCCCCACTTCGCAAAGGGACCAATGGTAATGATAGGATGAAGAGCGACAGGCAGCGCACGCATCTTGCGTTGATAAACCTGGCAATCATGAAATTTACGAACTGCGACAATGCAGTCCTTGAAGATAGAAGGCCAGAAATAACCAGCACGAAAAATCTTTTGTGCAATGGCATAACCAGACATGTGACCGCCACAGGCGCCACTGTGACAATCATTGAAGACTTTCTTAGCTTCCTCGAGGGTCAAACATCGACGGAGAATGGAATCCACTCCAACATGATAGAGGGTATCCCCGACTATATGATAAGGTTGCGACTGATGACGGATGCATCGACGGGCATCCTTCGTCAACTCAAATCTGAAAGTAGAAGTCTGGAGATAAACGATGATATCACCGTACCACGAATTGAGGGTGCTAATCAAAAAAAGTGTATCGTCTTGAATGTATTCCTCAGAATGAGACGGAGGAGAGTCTGAAGGGAGGGAACAAGTCAAATCAGCAAAGACTAGTGACTTCTTCAACTTGGCAGCAATAAATTCCAAATCGAACTCTTGGAGGATGACAATCCACTTTGAGTATTTCCCCCCAGCAATTGTCGAGACAATATATAGGTCATGGGGTTGCAATCGGAAATCACAGTCACTGTACGCAAAAGAATATAATGATGAAAACACTGAATGGCTTGAACCGCAGCTAACGCTAACTTCTCGACGTGTGCATAGCGCGTCTCAGGGTCGAGAAGGTTACGAGACAAGTAATAAATAACATGCTCGTTACCGTCATCATCGTCTTGTACCAGAACCATGGCAATCGTACTGAAAGCAGCGGCTAAATAAAGGGAAAAATCACAGTGATAGTTAGGAGGATGCAACAGAGGAGCGTTGACAAGCAACGTCTTCAGGGCCTCAAAAGACTTTTGAGCAATCTCATCCCAACAGAATGAGACGCCCTGCTTTAATAATCATGTGTATCCTCTAGCCACTTCTGCATAGTTAGGTATAAAACGGTGTAGAAAATTAGCCTTACCTTGCAAACTTTGCAACTGATGTAATGACGAGGGAGAGGGGAGATTGATAATAGCCTCAACCTTGAGAGGATCGAGGTGAATTCCGTCTTTGGATATGATAAACCCTAAGAGTCTACTGGAATCAACGCAGAAGACACACTTGTGTGGATTAAGCCGAATGTTGTAACATCGACAACGAAGAAAAATCAGACGAAGATGGTCAGGATGGTCCGGATGTTTAGCTGAATGAGCGGGAAGATCATCCAGATAAGGTTGAACGATGTGGCGAATGTCGTGAAAATCATATGACATCGCTCGCTGAAACGTAGCCCCAGCATTCTTTAAGCCAAAAGGGAGCTTCTTATACGCGAAAGTACCCCAAGGACAGATAAAGGCAGTCTTATGTTGATCAGTCAGGAGAATGTTAATCTGATTGTAACCAGAAAAACCGTCCATTAGGGAAAATATCTCACTCCCGGCACAGTCATCAATGATTTGATCGATAAAGGGAGTAGGATAATTATCCTTGGGACAAGCTCGATTAATATCACGATAATCAACACAGACGCGAATAGTTCCCTGTTTCTTATCTATAGGAACAATATTAGAGACCCATTTTGTCAAAGGAATCGGATAAATAAAACCAGCTCTAAGAAGTTTTTCAACTTCGCTCTTGATGGCAGCAGCTTTTCTAGGGTGCACCAGACGAAGACGCTGGCGAACAAGTTTCGACCCAAGATAAGTAGGAATTTCATGCACCACTATACTAGGATCAATGTCAGGGATTTCTTCGTAGGACCATGCGAAGACATCACAGAATTCGCGGAAAAGGCTAGTATAAAATTGTACTTCTTCAGAAGAACAAGTAACCCCAATATGGATGTTCTCGACGATTCCCGGTTTAACAAAAATGTTAATAGGCATCGTCTGTGTAATGTTACTCAATTTACCTTCCGTAAAGACGTCATGTATCAAAACAGGCAATTGAAGCGGGGGAGAAGGAACCTGAGATACAGAACGCTCGAGACAAGTAGGCATGGCCCCGAGGCCAGGCATAAACGAGGAACGATGATGACCATCATTCCACGACAAATCCTCAAAAGACATGGTTTCCATGATGGCCTCATCGGAAGGAAACACTCCTCTCAAAGGATCGGGTGAATCTGAATCACCAAGCCAAGGGGATTGAGAATAAATGTCAAGAGACATGCTCAAAGGAGCACAATCAGAGGACGGAGGTTCTGAAGTAGCGATGAGTTCACAATAATCAATCTCAATCGGACTCAAAGGCATCGAATCTCCGAAAGAATCAATCTGTTCAGGCGAAGGAATAATCCATGGGTCATCAGACCGAGAAATCATATGAATCTGAACAGTATTCAATGGAGGAAGAGGAAAAATACCCATGAGGGCAGGATCTTTAAAAATACCAAGCCCTACGCTCTCATAGGGAATAGGAATCTGATCCACATACGGAACGTTGTTCTCGGAAGAAGAGGTGAAGAAAGACAATTGATCAACAGTAACAATCTTTCCTTCATGTGGAAATTTCAAAACATGAAAGAGAGTGGACTGAACACACAACATGGCATGAGTCCAACTGTGACCAAGGAGAAGATTATAATTGAGTTTAGCATCAACGACTTCGACCTCGACATTGATTGTCTTCCCTTTCAAAGTAATCAGTAAACTAGCGAGAACACCTAAGGGTTTTGATTCTCTTCCATCAAACGCTTCTAGGGCATTTGGTGATGAATTCAAGGCTAGAGAACCAATGGCTTTCCAACATGAAGATGACATGACGCAGGTTGATGCACCTTCGTCCACAACTGCTCGACAGATGTCGAGACCATTAATAACAACTTGAATAATGAGCGCAATCTGATGCGGAAGTCGTGGAACGAAATTCTCTAGATCGAAAGCAAGAAGGCTAGTATTGGCAGGATCAATCCCACCAATCATAGATAACAAAGCTTTGCGCTGCGACGGACAACTCTAAAGTACTTCTAATGCGGACATCGCAGACGGCGCTTGAGCCAAATCCTCAACAATATTGTAATGGTGAGTGGCACGGGCGTTGGGATTATAAGAAGACTTACGGAGTACACCTTTGGAAGGTGGTTGCACAACGGATTCAACATTGGGCCTTTCAATTTCAAGAGGGCCAGTAACAGGCGGAGAGGGAGGACCATCAGCGATCTCCTTTCCCATAGCCTGACGCGAGCTAGCATAATCTTTCGATCGAGTAGCAATAGAAATGGTTGCAGAACTGTTCATCATGAACACTTGAGAGCCAAATGGGACAGAGGACTGAGGTTTCTCTACCATCTGGGTCTGCTGAGATGGGAAAGGTTCTTTAAAAACGGCCGGAGTTCCCAGAGTGCCTTTGAGCAAGCGGCTCACTTCATATCGTCGAGGACAATCGTTGGTGAGGTGCTCATTGTCACAAACAAACAAGGGTATTTCGGTTTGCGTTGAGAACCATCGCCAGCACGAGGTTTCTGAGAATCCTGTTTTGGGGTATCAGCTTTGGCCTTACCTTTATCCTTCTTCTTACCTTTAGAAGTATTGTCCGTAGGATTGTCCTGAACGGCATTAACTTCTGCGGGTTTACCAGAATTCGAAGTGGACTGAGAAGCAACATTATTGGAAGAAGCGGACTTCGGCTTCCCAAAGTTTGAAGATGAAGACTTCTGAGAAGTTTGAGACACAGAACCAATAATACTATAGACGGATGGAGTTGCTGGAGGTTTAGAAGTTCTAGGTCGGGGAGCATCAGGCAAGATATCATATAATGCGCTATACTGAGAGTACACAAGATCAAGGTACTGGGTGTAAGCAATGGCTTGTTCCTCGGTTACACATGCCCCCATAGCGATATCTTTGGCAATTTGAACGAGGTGGTGCATCCCAGTCTCATGAGTAGCTCGGTCTTGTTTCAATGAAGTGAGGAGGTGCGTCCCAGTCTCATAGTGGACTGGTAACTGGAAGTGCGTAAGGAATGCCATAGCTAAAGAATTGAAATCTTGGAAGACGCCACGAGATAGCTCAATGTACCACTTTGCAGCGGCACCAGTAAGAGTTCGCTAGAAAAGACGGAGTCTAATAGAATCATCCACCCAAGAGTTAGA
Source organism: Pinus albicaulis (assembly GCA_034641835.2). Classification (NCBI taxonomy): domain Eukaryota; kingdom Viridiplantae; phylum Streptophyta; class Pinopsida; order Pinales; family Pinaceae; genus Pinus; species Pinus albicaulis. Next base: position 7,668 of record JAXQQM020066061.1, on the reverse strand, counting down.
GGAACACCACAAATGGTAAGTCATAACATGCGCTTGGGGGTCTTCGCCAGACTTGCCCTCAAATTTAGGACAATCACCAGGAATCTTGGTCGGAACCGGAGGCCAATATGGGTTATGAACAATGGGATCGTTCGTCAACTTTGACACATCATGTAATTTCGACGTAGCAAGAAATGGTAATTGAGTATTGAAAGTCATCAGAGGTCTTTGATAAGGACCCGTATGTACATTCCACCCAGTCCGAGCGGGATTCTGTCCCCATACATTCTGTCTTGGAGGATTCGGATCATAGGGATTAGAAGCAGGATAAGTCGGTTGATACTGGGGTTGAGGACCAAGATATTGAGTCGAAGTAGACCAATGAGGTCCTTGCTGAGCAGTATAAGGAGTCTGTTGTGGAATGTAAGCATGGCTTTGAGGTTGATGATATACAGGTGGATTTTGTGGGTAAGGAACCTGGGGCGCACTACATACCAGTTGATATGAACCTTGAGGGTAGTAAGCGCCTTGCGGTTGAGCAGGTGGTCCCAGCTAAGCAGGTTGAGCAGGCTGCTGAGCGGGAAAACCCGATTGACTATAAACACGTAGAACTGGCTGCTGAAACGATGGAACCGGCTGAGGAGCAGGTTGAATCGATTGCTGAGTTGGTTGAACCAAGTACTGAGGGCCACTGAGTTGGCCTTGTGGGAAAGGTTGACCTGATGGTTGTGATGGACCAGGTTGTCCCTGATAACCAAGTTGACCCGGAGAAGGACCGTAGGGTTGTCCTGGTTGCACAACATTCGGGCCATACTGAGCATGTGGCTGTTGTTGTGGTGCAACAGGTTGTCCCTGTGGCGGGTAGATTTTCCCCCTAGGAGCATAAGATAGTCCTGGTGGATTCGGAGGTTGACCCGAAAGACCGGAGGGTTGTCCATGTTGGACCAAAGGTTGTCCTTGTAAAGGTTGGCCTTGTGGACCGTATAGTTGTCCCTATGGACCAAAAGCAGGGCCCTGCTGAGCTAAAGGTTGTCCCACAGAGGGTTGTTCTTGCAAGCTAGAGGGTTGCACAGGCAAGGTAGGTCCAAAACGAGAAATGATCTGATAAGGATCAGTAGGAGGCAAATAGACCAGATTACCATGCTCATCATAATGGTGCGGATATACATATACGGGATTACCAACAGCATCATAATGATGGAATCAGAGATTTTCAAGAGCTTGGAACGGCTGAGAACCCTGAAAACTCTGCTGCTGAACATCTAATAGATATTCTTCAAAAGTAAGACCGCCAAGAATCACAGGAGTAGTGGAAACTACACTAGAAGCAGGTGTGGCCTCAGTCAAGGGAGCATAACGTCGGTGAATATCCAACATCTGCTCGTCAAACACATCGGTAGAAACCATAGGTGTGGTAGAGGTAGGCGGGGTTTCCATGGCACGGGTTTGTGATCTACCCAAACCGGGATTAATAGGCCACGTAGGCTTGAGAAAAATAGACATGCGAGTGTGAAAAGATCCTGATGACTGATGGGTAACAACCGGTGTGGATGAAGCCACACAGACCATCGGTTGGACAGGAACAGATGTAACAGTAACCGACAAACCAGGTGTCGAAGGCAATAGTCGTAACGAAGGTAGGACCGAACTCTGAGGAGGAGATACTGTACTGGATTGCGCAATGGAGGCAACACCAGTCATAATCTGACTGAAGGACCGATATCCAAGCGAAAGTGACACCAATGGTGGAGAAGACTGAGTAGAAACATGAAGGACATCTTCCGGAAAAAGCTGATATTATCCTGTAGAAACAGACATTCCTTCACTACCAACAGGACTAGACGAGTCCATGTCTGACTCCGCCGTAAGATCTTCGAAAAGACTACGGGGACTAGGAGGCACAGCAGCAGCAAAAAATGGCGAGCCCGGCGTAAGAGGAGGAAAATCTCCTTCCCCAAAACCAGACCAAGCACCAGAAGGAGGCCAGTTGAACTCAACTGGATCTTCAGGAGGAGATCCAGTAGCAAGAGGCAGGACAGACAAGAGGATAGGCTGCAAGATCTCGGCAGACCTAGTGGACTGAGGAGTTTCAAAAGAAACGTCCGGGAAAGAACTACCACTAGGAGGCAGTGAGGACAACGAAACTGGTAGTTCTACCACCGTGGCTGTATATCAAAACAGAAAGGAAAAAAGAAAACCAATCGAGGACTCCAAGATCAAAACCAAGGAAAAACAATAGGCCAAGTAATAAAACTTTAACGGGCGTGTGATCGTAGGTGATTAATTTTATGACACTGACACCATATTTTGCTATTTCATTTTTAAAGAGTTGAGAAACAGGCCAAAGATGACTCTAATCGCTCTCAATTTTAAACAAGCGCAAAAGGACAAGTGCTCGATGATCTCTTCTCTTTTTAAAGAGTCATGAAAAGATCAAATGACTACTCTGGAATACTAAGCAAGAGGGTATACCAGGTTTCCGTGAACTGCCATATACACGTTGGTGATCAAATGAAACATAAATGACCAAGGACTTAACTTACGTGCAATTAGTCTCCCCGAATGCTGTGTTCGGTGTATCACAGTTACAAGGCGGCAGACTCGGCTTCCTATGGATAAAAGGATTGCAACCTAGAGGGGTCTCCCTTTATATATGCGACGGTAAGGGGAGCACAAGTCTGTACTAGCGCTGTTTAAAGCCAGATGGCAAACGATAGCTACTAGGTTTTAAGACGTCAGAACACGTCTCTAGCCTAGACCACTAAAAAGGTTTCGTTAGGTTTCAATGTTTCCTTAGGTTAATTAAATAAATTTTAAAGTTGACCTTGGATTATGTTTCAGTTTTAAGGCCTTATCGAATTTGGAACTCAAAATTCCTAAATGCAAGCTATATGCAAATGAACATCATTTCCAATTCAATGAATGCTAGTTATGAGAAGGATAGAGATCTTTCAAACAAAAGCAAACAATGAGATTATGCAAAGAAATCCACTAATGCATCTAACAAGATCTAATGAAAATGAAACTCTTTCCTGGATAATCAGATGCTAGTTATGCAAAAGAGTATTTCACTTTCAATGCAAAGAAAGAATGTAAAATATGTTTTTTTAATTTATTTTCAATGAAAAGAAGCACATGATGCACTAATTACATGAAAAACGAAAACAATCACTAGCTTAAGTGTTGCGTAGGAATCGAATTTGAATGACTCAATAAAACGCAAAACAAACACAAGAAAGCACTCAAACTAATGTCGCAATCTTTCAAACCAAGAGAAAGTTTTCAAAATGATCCAAAACAAGCAATGTAATCTATGCTTGGAGCAATAAGGGGAAGAATCAATCGAAAAACGAAATGACTCTACAACCAAAGCAATCACTCAAAAATATCAAGAAAACTAAGTGCAATCAATCCACGAATGAGACTGACAACAATCAAACCGACTTGCTTTTCGAACAGAAGGCTCAGTGCACTAGGACACTTAGAAACCCTAAGGCCTCAACTGACACTAATAAGAAGATGGACGAACGACTGAGAAAAGCAAGTCGACGACAGTCAAAACAGTCCCAAAGGCATAATTATACATAAAAAATAACCCAGAAGCAAGCACAATTGACCAAAAGACTCATCAAGGACGTCAAACCAATTCCTACAGGGGTCGGCGCGACTGTAAGGCTGTAATTTGCACCATACAGGGGTTGGTGCGACTGCAAAAAGAGCAACCTGCGCCAATCAACGCGACTGTTCAGAGAAAAACTGCACCAAGCCAAATAACTATGGAAAAAGAGGAAAAACCAAAACCTAATGAGCAGAGGTCAATCTTGACACTCTGGAGCTGAACAGAGGATGGAAACTAAGCGAGCAAACTAGAAAAAGACAGATACTAAATCAATAATTGAAACTGACCCATGAAACAACAAACTCGCACTGATCCCCAACGGAGTCGCCAATTTGTTAAGCAGGCAAATCCTCTCTGCGGACAAAGACGATCCCTCTAGCCCTAGAGTGGGTCTAGAAACAAAGGGACATGCTAAAGTGTTGCTTTCTAATTATTGAATGAACAAAGGACATGGTAGATCGACCTACCTAGAATCCAACGCTGTCGTTGATGCTGTAGGTGGTGGTGGCCTCTCGCTCCTGCCTTGGAAAATCACAATCGTTCTGCCATTACGCTTGGATACCTGCACATAGAACAAGAAACAAGAACAAGATACGACATAATGGTTTCACTCATAACTACTAGCCAGTCAAAGAGGGCTAAGCATGTTGCATTAAGCATCTAACATAATACAAAATGGGAACCAAACAATAGTCATGTATATAAATGAATAGAAGGAAGAGTTACAACCAATGCTTTGACGTCGTAGTTTCCTCCAGCAGGGTTCAGCCAAAGCGTGTCTCAGATGCTCGTCAGGAAATTCGGACGAGATGAAGGCATGGACTTAAGCTCTCTCAGAAGTCATGGACTCAAGCTTTCTCAACGTAATTCCTTCTTATTCTATCTTCTCTAGTAATTCAACTATAATATATTTAATTCTCCATGTTCAGCTAGCTTGTTATAAGAGAGATAGCTTCTTTTATAGAGGAAAAGGAGGAGGTTAGGATACCTACAAAGGTGGGAGGGAGGCCTATCCTTTAGGAAGTTCCCATAAGAGGTGGAAACCATAAACCTAAAGGAGGGAGTCCGTGGTTTTTCAGTTCAACCACTCCCAATGACTCATCCTCGAGGTGGTTGGAGTGGAATCTCCGCCTCTATTTTTAAAAATAAATTTCCATAAACAGATTGGCGCAGGTGGCAAACTGGGACAGAGCGCCAGCTGGAGCGGGACCCAGTGTTAATCTTCCTCTTTGGTGCGAGGGCATAACTGATTACCCACGCCAAGGCAAAAACACCAATGACTCATCCTCGAGGTGGTTAGAGTGGAATCTCCGCCTCTATTTTTAAAAAACATTCCATAAATAGCTTGGCGCAGGTGGAAAACTGGGACAGAGCGCTAGCTGGCATGAGGCCCAATGTTAATCTTCCTCTTCGGTGCGAGCGCATAACTGATTACCCGCGCCACAGCAAAAACAAGGGTTTTTGAGTCTCTGCTTAGGGAATTGTCAACATAAGGAATATTACTCTCATGTAAAGGGATACAATGATGGTCTTTGCAAGGCATGACACTGCTTATTGATCACGGAAATGACCCTCCAATGGGTGAGATGGGGATTGCAGGGACAATGAAAAAATGCTGTGTAATAGAGGGTAGCATGACAAGAGCATAAATCAAGGTGAAGAACAGAAACAATAAGTTCACCACATGAAGTCTTCAAGTGGGCAGCACTGCATACAGTCATTGTAAAGGTATCATTGTACTAAGTCATTGTAAAAGCATCATTGTAAAAATTGTACAAGTGCCTATTTTCCAAGAGTTGAAGAGGTAGTGTCGGGAGGTCTAGGATCATCATTAGGTGGTTGTGCCATAGTTGGGGTTAGGGGTTATCGTCTAGTGTGTCTTCTTCTTCTACATCATTCTATATCATTTTAAAGTGGACCATTTTCCCTGGTACGAGAGTCCATTTTTATTTTATTCTTTTATAGGGTGGTAGGGTGGAGCTAGGCTGGTGCATGAAGTCACCAACAGGTTCAAGCCTGTAAAAAATTTAGGGTGGTAGGGTGGTGCTAGGGTGAGTTGTAACTCATTAGGTGTTAGGGCATCCGTTCAGTTGACTATTGAAGAATCTCGGGCATTGGAGCGTCCATCCAGTAGGAGCTGGAGAAGAATGATTTTCTGGATTCTAGGAAGTTGGAGCTTTATTTTCAATTGGAGTTGAATATTAAAGAATTATTAGAAAAACATTCAGGTGGTTTTTGTCCCAGAGATGGTTTCCACCTTAAAAAATGTGTGCATTTGTGTTCCTTTTGTTTACTGCTATCATTGTAAAAATACTGATAATAATTGAATATTAACTAATGCTCTGAAAGATTAATAATAATACTAATTGAAAGGAAAACTGATTCACCCCCCCTCTCAGTATTTCCAACAAAATACACACTGATTTTTGGTCAACTTAGAACCAGGAAAAACTCCTTGAATCTTCTCTAGGGAAAACTTGTTAGAAAGCTCTTCAAATTTATTTATCCTTCAAGTTCAAGAAAAATACATTTGCAGACCAAATAAAAAAAAAAGTACAAGTTATCTCTTCAGCCCAAAACTCCTCGAAAATTGTGCCCACTTTGCCTCGATTTCTATGCCCACTTGAAGTTTAAAATATGGACTGTACGGATTCCATATAAATAGTACGGATTTGCGTACCACTGTACGGACTGTACAAATTTTTTTCTTTTTAAAATTAAATTGAATTTAGTTTTTCCAAAAACTTCTCTCGAATTGCCTGCAACTGTCATCACTAAATGATATTTTGTATTGTACCTTCTATTGTCTTCTATGCCTTGACTTTTGTGCCCATCTTTTCCCATAATCACTCCTTCATCTTGCTGCAACAAATTTCTCGTTCAAAACTTTTCTACAACCGTCATCCTCCTTTCTCCAATCTGCTAATGAAGAATGAATGAATGAATGTAGTCTCCCTTTTCTTTTCCCCCTTTTGTTTCCCTAAATGACTTTTGGGCAACCCTAAGATCTAATGGCTGAGATTCATTTAGGTCAAGGGATGAGACTAAATGTGCATTTAATTTTCACTTTCTATTTTTTAACTCACCCAAAAAATAAATTACCCACATTGTACTTTATGTCTAAAGTCACTTTTCACTTTATAATTTAACGTTGACTTTAACACTTATAAATTCACTTTCACTGTATAAAGTCACACTTAGGCAAAATAATTATTTTGGACACCTTTCCCTAGGTAGAGACTAACCCATGGGAAACAACTTGTCCAAGTTACATTAGAAATCAACACTGCTTGTTACTGAGGAAAGTGTTTCTCACCACACCCATCTTGTCCCTGAAATGGACATGCTTTCCTCTTGGAAAGGACTTCGTGAGAACATCGACCACCTGCTCATCTATTGATATATACTCCATTTTCATTGCCCCCTTCTGAACATAGTCCTTGATGAAATGATATTTGATGTCAATGTGTTTTAACCTGTCATGAAACACTGGATTCTCCGTGATTTTAATGCAAATCTGATTATCACAGTGAATAATTATTGGTCTCAACTCCTGATCAAATAGGCCATACAACAACTTGCGAAGTCAAATGACCTCACAAATAGCCTATCTAGCGGCCATTTACTCAGCCTTAGAAGAGCTCAAAGAAATTGACTTTTGGTTTCGACTGAACCACGACAAAACTGCCTAACCCAATCCGAAGAAACGCCCTGAAGTGATTTTCCTGTCAAAAGCACACGCTGCCCAAACCTGAATCTATGTACCCTGCCAACTTCACTCCATCTCCCCACCTATAGTTCAGAACATAATCAACAGGCCCTTGCACGTAGCAAAGAATGTGCTTTCCAGCTATCAAGTGCACCCTCCCGGGCTCAACCATGAATTGGCTAAGTGTGTTCACTGCAAAGCATATATATGGCCTAGTGTTGAACAGATACATCAAGGACCCTGTTAGCCACCTATAATATTTTGTTATACCAAAAGGTGGCTAAATCTGTTTTGAGCCTTCAAAGAACAATTTTTCATTACTAAAATTTGTTGGCTCTTGAAGACTCCTTGTAGGCCTCAT